>JADRCD010232006.1:17811-28079 GCA_019843815.1 Montemys delectorum | reverse complement strand
CCTGGAATCCAATAGCCTGTATTTTACTTTGGGAGGAAAAGTTTAGAATGACTTCACTGAACTTTCTGAAGTTGCCTCAAAACCTCCTTTCTGATCCCGTACAACAGTGATGGATTGGAATGCTAGTCGTAGGAGGCAGAGGAAGGAGGATCATAAGTTCAAGGTTAGTCTGGTCTACACAGCAAGACCCTGTGTCAAAAAAACACCAATTAGTCAGCCCCTTTTCCATTTTTAGCAATGTGCCTTTAGGACAGAGTCTTTGAGAAGTATTAAACAGAACTATGTTAATGCATACATCTCCTGCCAACGATATATAAATCCAATCCCAATTAATCACCAAGCAAGAAGCAAGCAAGCTTATCAGAGCATAATCTTTACATGTTGGAATGTGTAATTGGCATTTCACTGGGGGGTGGGTCTTCAAACTCATTTGTTTGGTTACAACCACTAAGCAGCAAAGTTACAAGAATCATCCTGCCTTCAGTTGTCAACATTGTTTCCTTAGGGTTACTGTGGTTTCAGAAATTTAAATGGCATCTGTTAAAATAAGAAATTCTGTGTCTCTGTGGGGTTTGACTTACTATTCATACCCACGTGGTGAGTGCCATGGCACATGTGTAGAGGTCAGAGGACAACTTTGTGGAGTTGGTTCTTCCTCCCACTTTTACATAAGTTCTAGGGATCAAACTCAGGTCATCAGGCTGTGCAGCAAGCGCTTTGCCGGAGGTGAGGGTGCAGAGCTGTCCTGCACGATGCCGATGGGCTGATCTGGAGGAAGACACAGGAACCCCTGGCAGGTGTAGGGCCATCCCTGGGCTCCTAGACGCTAACAAGGGATCAAAGACTGAGTGAGGGATGGAGGAGGGAGACTCCTCTCCCTGAATCACAGAAATTCACTGGAACTGATAAACAGTAAAGCACTTGTCTGATTCCCGGATCCTTCATGGCTTCAAACAAGAAGCGGGAAAGCGCACACACAGTCACCTAGACACCAGTCATGTTGACAACCTGAGGCAGCTGCGTACAGCAGCCCTTGGAGCAGAGAGGCACCCCATGTACATCTGTGTCCTGTCTGTATATCCATTTCACCAGAACCCAGAGCAGGTCACAGAGTAGAGGAACTATGCCTGTGGGAGCTCAGGAGGAATCACTCATGCTGACAGTGGTCTGAGGTGTATGCTGGATGCACAGGACAATTCTCTATTCAGGCCAAGGGCAGTGAGAGGCCCTCATGGTAAACATTGAGTGAGATGGTACACACCAGCATTTGGGAGATAGAGGCAGAGGATCAGGAGCTCAAGGTATTCCTCTCTTGGCCACAGCATGAGTTTGAGGTCAGTCTGAGCTATGAAAGACCCTGTTTCAAAATAAATTACTATTTGAGAACAAAAAAGACAAACTGCCAAAAAGTGTTTTTACTCTGCCAAATTAATTCCTCCTAATTTAGAGAGACCAAGCTATGTCCCTCCAGGTCCCAAGCCCTTTCTATATCCACTGGATACACCTGGCACCAGAGCCTCAGGCAGGGAAGTGTCAGAACAGAGAACAGGGAATCTCCCCAGATTCAGGGCGTGGCCCATCAGGCCTTTCTTCTGAGTCCAACAATAACAGAAAGAACACTTAGTGGGAGGGTACTAAGTAAAAACCACTTCTCCAAGGGTTGCCAGGACCCACAGTTTCTCTGGCACCTCCTCCCCAATCCTCCATGAAGACAGGAACTTTACCCCACTGTGGAGAATCCCTGTCAACTCGTGATCAGCCACACCACCTCAGGGTCCCCATCAGGTTCTGCTGATGCCTCCCCTAACAGCATCAACAGAAGGGAGTCTAGCTAATGAATGGCAAGTTACAAGGACACTGGTCAGTGTGGATGCCTGTCTACCTGTGGACAGTCAAGGCACAGCCCTCGGGTTTAATCAGACTCCCAGAGCTCCCAGCTTTCACAGGTGTATATTTTACTTAAGACAGTAACAGAGTCCTCAGATTCCACACCCACCTGTTCTTTTGTTCACTATAAACAAAAAGACATGGAAAAAAATAAACACCAACTGGAGCAGGGAAAAGGCTCAGATGGCAAAGTGATAGCTCACCTCACAAGCACAAGGACCTGAGTTCAAATCCTACCATAAACCCCAGAACCTACCATTGAAAGCCCAGCATGGTAGTCTGTGCTTGTATCTTGAGAGCTAAGGAAGCAGACAGGCAGATCCCTGGACTCACTGGCCAGCCAGTGTAGATAATCAGGGCCCCAATACAAGCCCCACAATATGACAGTAAGAGATCATGTCTCAAGAGCGGTGGACAATACCTGAAGAGCCACTCCCAAGACTGGCATCTGTCCTCCGAACACAGGAACACATGCATACAGGGGCATGAACCTACTACACACATGAGCACATACATTCCAAACTACGGCAGCTGGAACAAAGTACAGCTGCTTAGCCACAGCCACTGCCCCAAGTCAGACGGAAGGCTCAAGGAAGCTCTCTGCTCAGTCCACACCTGAGCAGCTGTGCTCTGATCCTGGGGAGGGTCCCAGGTCCTCCTAGCTCAAGTCCTAGAAAAAGGAGCCAACTCAGCACAATAGCTGCCACACCTTAACAGACAGCAGCAGGGAAGGGCAGAGAACGAGCTTGGCCTGGGTGTGGCACTCTAGGATCCCACCCGGAGAAGGCCTCTAGTACAGACAAGTGTGGTCTCAGCACAGTAAATCCCCTGCCAGCAAGGCTCATCTCAAAGGGGGAAGAGGATAGCTCACTCTGCAGACCAAAAGGCTGGGATGCTCCTCCATTCTATGAAAATTTCTCAAATATCATTTCAACCAGGGGCCTGCCCCCTTCTAATCAACTAAACTGTCCAGCACAAGCCACTAAGATTCATTCAAGAACATGAATGTTTCTATCTTCAGAGAAAAGGACAACTATGGCCCACAGCTGGATTCAGTCTTAACAGGCACAGCATCGCTACTGTTAGACTGAGGATGTAGCTCAGATATAGAGTGTTTGCAGGGAAGGTTGTGAGGCCCTGGGTTTGATCCCCAGCACTGCATAAAACCAGATGTAGTAGAGCACACTTGGAATCCTAGCGCCCAGGAGACAGGAGCAGGAAGATTAGAAGCTGGAGATCAGCGAATGAGTTCATTAGTTACATGTGAGACTACCTCAAATTTAAAAGAAAAAAAAAAGTATATTGCCTTCATGGATGACTCTGTATATCCTTAGGATACACAGGAAAACTAATCAAAGCTGATCACATTATTACCAGCTCCGGGACACTGACCCAGCCCTCAAGTAACCACAAACTACCCCACAAGCTCCACAGTGGCCACTACTGCACTGACATCTGGAAAGGGCACTGTAAGATGCTAGCGGCCAGTGGGCCACTGAAGTCCTCTCCTGCGGGTGGGACAGAGCCCAAATGCCCATGAGACATTTCTGAATGTGTGCACACCCCAGAGCCCCTGAGTGAGCAGTTACTATTACTGCCAATCCTGGAACATCCATCCCTTAACCTTCTATTGTGAGTCTGGACTGTAAACGGGAAGGCAGGTCTTTCCTTACATCTTCTAAGCCATGTCCCCAGCAGCACCACTTTCCAAGAGTCTGCCCTCACTCACATCTAGACTGGATTTTACCCTCTTCTCCTCCACATGGAACCAACTGCACTCTGCAGCACAAATCGGCAATAACTTCAGTAGCAAAAACTGACTGGAAGCACAGTTAGAAAGACTACTCTTCCCACAATGAAAGAATCCCAAAAGCAGCACCAAGCTGCCGTCTGCTACCAAGGGCTGAGACTGCAGACCTCAGCCTGGTCCAGAGGAGCCCATGGCAAAGTCCTAGACAATGGCAAGCGTGCTCCTGGGTATCTGACAGACTCCTCCCAGTAATGCTGCATGGTTACTGCCCCTGTTCATGGGTACAGAAGCTGAGGCTCTGATGGGCACCACAGCCATGGACATACACACATCCTACAGTGTAGGATAAAGGT
The DNA here is from genome assembly GCA_019843815.1 of Montemys delectorum. Lineage (NCBI taxonomy): Eukaryota > Metazoa > Chordata > Mammalia > Rodentia > Muridae > Montemys > Montemys delectorum. The sequence goes on along the minus strand of JADRCD010232006.1, from coordinate 24,089 downwards.
GCAGCAACCAGGGGCCCAGGATCATCAACTGCACTGGCTTTGCTTTCCCAGTGACACATGATGTCTCAGGAGTCACCTGCTCTGGAGGCAGGTTTCAGGGAAGCCTTATTCATGAGCATCAACATCAGACAAGGAGTCATGAAACCTGGTGTCAACTCCACAGAACTAGACATAAGCCAGGGATGGCAGTAACAACAACAGTTCCCAGCTTCTCAAGGTCAGGTAAGGTCATCAGAAGAATGAGGGCAAAGTGAGAGGGACCTTTAACTACCCACCTCACAGACATTCCTTTTTTCTCAGCAAGCTTGGTGAGATGGGGATGAAGCCTTACAAAAGAGGAAGGACACGGGAGGAGCCTAGGTTCAGCGTAGCACCGCACAGACCTCAGACTGTGCAATACAAAGGAAGGCTTCTTGGCTGTCAGGCACTATACTCTCGGGTCTTGACCAGGGAGAGTACCCACCACAGCCAACCTGGCCCCGCGCAAGAATCACACATTGAAAACAAACACACGAAGCTACCAGAAACCACAAACACTGAGTGGAAGCTAGAACTGCTCACAGTTGGAGAGACCTGGGCACCCAAGGTTTTGGCGACTAAGGCGTGGCAAAGGTGCAGCTCTTAGGTCTGAAAGCTATTTTTAGTTCCTGGGAGATTTTACTGCATTAGCCAGTATCACCTCAGCATAGCAGATCTGAAATCAGGTCTTCCTGGTTGAGGTGGTTTGTGTCCTCCACAGATGACATCATTAAGCTGAATTCAGGGAGTTGGAACAACTGTTGTGTTTGACCTAAAAATGAGTCCTCAGCTTCACAAGGATACACCATGCCTTCTTTTGCCTCAAGTTTTCCAAACAGCACACACAGCTGAACAGCTGAGCTCTACTGACCCACCTTCAGAGGCAAAGCAGTTGAGTCAGTGCCAGGAGCCCCTGCCAGCCCTGAGCAGATGCCAGTAGACAGAGGCCAGGCTCACCTGAATCTCAGAGCGTGCAGTGGTAAAAAACCAGGCAGGTGGATGCCCGGACAAGGCAGGAAGCCACTCCTTGGCAGGGAATTGGAGTACAAACGTGACTAAGAGACCAAGTGATAGAAAGCTGCTCCTGAAATCACAGGCCACTGAAAATAATCCCTGAGCCCATGGAGAGAGCAAAGTAAGTGTAGAGGGTGATATATACTTACATGCAGATCTAAAGTAAATATAGTAATATTTCCACACATAGCTGAGAGTGCGAAACTTGTAACTATTGCTATTTATATCTTCTCAAGAACATGCAACACTTCACAGTAGAAAACTAGAAACTGGGGTGGGGGTGGGGCAAGCTGTCCAGGAAGAGGCAGGAGAGAAGTTCCAGGTAGTCAGTACACTTCACACGCTGACTGAAGCATAGGTTACAAAGGATTACACGCATGTCAAAACTCACAGGATGAACAACACATTTAAGATGTCTGCATTTCATCCTAGAAATTTCACCTCAGGTAACAGGAAGTGCTCAATCATGAAAAGCAAGGATTCCACACTTACAGTTTATGTTGAAATACAGTTAAAAACAGAGCCAGTGCTGGCATGATGGTGCACACTTGCAATCCTAGCACTCATGAGGCTGAACCAGGAAGGCTGTCATGAGTTCAAGGCCCATCTAAATGGTCAGCACCATACTTAGAAAGGCTCCAAATCCCAACCATTTTCCAAAGCTCAGCTCTGGACTCACTGTCGTCCATTGCCCTCTAAACACCCACAATGCAAGAAGCTCTAGTCTGAAACAGTAAGATAGGGAAATCCTGCGGAAAAAAGAGCCCAAGGGTTTCTACAAGGTCTAAAACTGTACGAACTCATTCTGTTGGGGGTTGTAGCATGAGGCTGGAGTAAAGGTCTGCCCTCGGAGGTTTGGAACTCTACAGCAATCCATCAATGGCTCTATCTAGCAGCAGACCTGTAACCCTCCCCATGTCATGATTAAAACTGTCTGTAAGAGCTGGGGGGATAGCTCACTAGGTAAAGTGCCTACTGTTCAGACATGAGGACATGAGTCTGATCTCTAAAACCTACATAAAAAGCTGGGCAAGGTGGCACACGTTTATATCCCAGACCTGGAAAATGGAGACACAAGGACCCCCTGAGTCTCTCTGGCCAGCCAGCGTAGCTGAAAAGAAATAACATGGAAAGACACTGATGGTGTTGACCTCTGGCCTTCACATGAACATATGTACCTACACACAGCACGAAGCTCTAGTTCTCTTCTGTAAGACACTCCAAATAGCTGTGGCTCCTTTATGATTTTTTCAGTTTTTTTTTTTTTTCTAGCTTTACATTTCCCAGAAAGGATGGTTAGATTCAGTTTTTAGCACTGTGGGGCTGGCAGAGACCAGAGACTGCAAGGGAAAACTAGCCTGAGGGCTGCTGCAGGGAGGTGAAGCCTCGGTGTACCCCACCCCCTCCTCAGCCTGTCTGTCTCTCTCTGTCTCTGTCTCTGTGTCTCTCTGTCTCTGTCTCTGTCTCTCTCTCAACACACACACACATACACACACACACACACACACAGTGGCCTAAGCTTTGCCTCCATGATGCAGTACAAGGTAAGGCCTAAGCCCAACCTTTCCCCACCTGCCAGCCTCAGTGTTCCCTCACTGACTCAATATCCCCTCTGCCCCAGGCTTATTCTAGAAAGAACCAGGAGCTGTGGTGCCAAGCTAAAAAGATGGATTTAGAAAGCGCCACTGAACCAGACGCACAACAGCCACCAGACATCTCCCGGATTTAACTGCCCTAAAATTAGTTGCAAAGCAGTTACGGGGACTGAGTGATTACGTCAGAGCCCCTGGCTGGCCAGCTGCCAGCATGAAACACACCCACTGCTTTCTCTAGCAGGGAAACAATATTTTGGCACACAGCCAGTTTCGGAGCCCGTCAAATGCAAGCTTCGCTGTTAACGTTTTCTAATTCAGTGACAAGGTGGACACAGTCTATCCGGGCTGCATCTGCGAGGGTGTTATTTTCTTTGTTGAAAGCATTTATTCTTCGGGTGAGTAGAGAGCTGTGGATGAATCCTTTTAAATATTTAAATGCCTGGAATTTATTTAGGGCTTCACATTCAGCTGGTTTCAACAAAGATTATGCAAATGTAGCAAAGGAGAAATGAGAAACAAGACCGTTCCCCTCTTACAGTTCTTTTAATCTTGGCAGAGATTTTCAGAGCTGAAGAAATGGCCTCTGAAGGACCAGTAACTCCCAGGCTGGGCTGCTATTACACGGGCACCCCAGCATCCCTGACTGAGAAATGCAACTCAACCCTCGACCTTGGCACCCCACTCTTGGGGACAGTAAGCTAGCTGCCTCCACCACTCTCCCATGCCCCCAACTTTCCTTACCCCTCCCTTCCTTCTTCCTTCTCTTCAATTTATCTCTCTCCCCATGACTTACTGAGTGCTGCCTTGACTTATGGAGCTACAGTGTTCAGGACAAGACAGAGCACCACAGCTGGACCCAAGAGACCCAGGTTTGAAACATTAAAAATGTACAAGATCCAAGAAGAGCACACTGCTCATTAAAGCACTGCGTCTCTAACAGAAAACAAACCTCACTGGCCTCACAGAACTGGCCTCACAGAATTCCTATGTAGGAACTGAAGACACAGCTCAGTTGATAAAGCTTACCATTTAAGTATGAGGCCTGAGTTGGAGCCTGTCACCTCAACACACATAAAGTAAGTCTTCCTTGGTGGTGTGTGCCTGTGATCCCAGAGTAGGGGATGGGATGACAGGTAAGTCCCTGGAGACCCCTGTTCAGCCAGCCTAACTGAATCAAGTCCCGAACCAAGGAGATATACTGTCCCAAAAAACCCAAGGCGAATGGTACTTGTGGAAGGTCATCCTCTGACCTCCACAGGCATGTGCACACACAGGTACGCAAGGATGCTCCCCCATAAAACAGGAGCAAGGAAGAACAGCAGAAAAGCTCACACAAAGCTGTCTGAAACTGGTCTTGGTTCTTGCCCAGCTCTTCATTCTCTTTATATGTCAAGCACAGCAGTCTCTTTCATTCCTACCCATCAGAACTTTCAAAATAGAAATCAAACAGGTGATTCATGGAGAAGGACTTAGAATGGCCCTTAAATAAAACCTGGTAGCCAATTGGACCCCCCCCCCACACACACATACACACTATTTATTTGCCATGGCTCTGCTCATAGCATGGAGACAGGACCATGATTCTTAGATTCCACACAAAATAGTACCCACGACTCTGCTGAGGTATGAACTATGAAAGACTCCTGTTAGGTTATAACTGCAGCTGCAAGGCCAGGGATTTAGCTCAGGGCTGCAGTGCTTGCCTCACATGCAGGAAGCCCTGGGTTCCACCCCCAGCACTGCATAAACCTGGTATAATAAAGCATGTCTGTAATCCCAACATTTGGGAGATGGCGGCAGGAGGATCAGAGGTTGAAGGACACTGAATGAGTTCCAGACCAACCTGGGCTATATGAGAGCTTATCTCAAATAAAATCAAAAACTGTAGTTATGTGATGCCTGTCATATTTAAGTCATTAATATTCCAATGGACTTTGCTAGTCCTCAATGAAAAACACATAAGTGAGCATGACCTGTAATCTGCGGACCAAATTTTCAAACATCCCCATTTGTAGAAGGAATTTTAAGGGTTGAACAGGCAAGGACAACAGAGTGGTAGAAACTCAGAATTCATTTCCCTCCGGTAATCTGTATCAAGTAGCCCAAGCCAAGGTTCCAAGAGAACTTAACTTAGCTTTCCTCTCATCCTCCAATAGGGATAGGCCCACCTTGGGGGAACCAAACTGACACTAGGAAAGGAAAGGAAAAGGGAGTCCACCAGCTCATAGGAGGTGGCAAATGTGCCACCTTCCCAAAACCTCAGTACTATGGGCACAATATCAGCAGTCTTCCAGATCCTCCAGAGTCCTGCTACCCTTTCTTCAGGAACTCCTGCCTCCCACAGCAGCACCTACATTGCTCAGTGGCAGCCACTTCCTGTGACCCTGGGAACGATGCAGGAGGAAGTAGAATGGCCATTTAGAATGAGTCACAGTGGAATCCATAACTTACTTCAAAAAAAAAAAAAAAAAAATCAAGGCACAGAGAGTTCCTTCATGTCCAAACCCACAACTACAATCATTTAACCACAATGGTCAGGAACCACTCTTGTGGCACAAACTTCAGAAGCCCATGGAACACAACAGGGAGGTCCCTGCCCACAAGATAAAGATGCTCTAGGGAGGAGACACAAGAGGCAAGTGCATATAAATAATGCCCAGCAGCACACCAGGAGAGGTGCTAGTTGGAGCTGAACCCTGCTGAGGAGGATGGTGGGGGAGCACAGGAGGTAGCTGGAAGCCATTTTTCTTTATTCGCAGGCCTCCTGTAGCCTAAGGGCTACCAGGCAGCTTCCTGTACTTGTTCCTACACCCAGATATCAGATAAGAAGCAACCTAGGGGAGGATGGGCTTATTCTGGCTCCCAGTTGAGGATGCAGTCTGTCATGGCGGTGGGGACTGGGGACGTGCAGCAGTGGCTTGCGCGCATCTCTCTGGGCTCAGGAAACACGGACTCAGGCTGGTACTAATGGCCAAAATGAAACTGTTACTGTGGGAAACAAGGACAGCTGGGCATGCAAAACATTATGCATATCCAGTGATCTGTTGTGCAGGTTTCCACAGACTTCTGAGGGGTATGGAAGGCCTGGTGCCTGTGTGGTCCGCACAGTGCTGCCTGCCTTCTTGGTGCTCTGGGGTATGTTTTGAGTTTGGTACTGTGGAACAGAGGATTCGGGTGGTTTGGAATAGCTTATTATCATGGTTATAAGCCTTAGGGCCAGGTCCCAGTAACCCACTTTTTCCAGTCAGGCTCCATTTCCTAAAGGTTCTCAAAGTATCTGGGAACCAAGTATTCAAACATGAGCCTATGGGAACACTTCACACTTCACCGTAACAAGGAAACACGGGGCCTCCTTGATGAGCCAGGGACAGTGTGTACCACCATCCGGTCCTAGAGAATGCCACTGTGAGGCTGCACTCTTCACATGCTTCTAATGTATGTCTGCACAGACAGGTGACATGACAGATCCCTCCAAATTCTGTGCAGTAGGCGAGTATAATGGTGTGAGGCTTTCTCTGTGGCTAAGCTAAACCGGAAGCACTTCCTTCCCCACACCCAACCAAGGCAACCACAAGTAGTTCTAGGGACCAGGAGAAAGGCTACCAGGAAAGCCAACAGATACACACAGATACAATGGATAAACACAGCCCA
>JADRCD010232006.1:0-17411 GCA_019843815.1 Montemys delectorum | reverse complement strand
CCTTGAACTCACAGGAATCCACCAGCTACTGCCCCTCTTGGTGTTGGAGTTAAAGGCAAGACCCACGATGCCCAGCAGCACATATGTATACATACAGACACATGTATACATACAGACACATGTATTTATACATGTGTATGCATATACATAGGCATTCAAGAGAGTTGACTTTACAGTGGAAAGAGCCTGAAGACCCTTCTACAAAACAGCCATTGTTCACTGGATTAAGGCATTAAACATTTGAAACAGTAGTGTTTTACTGGATGAATGACCAAAATTGTAATTCCTAAAATTCCTTACTAGACAGTTCAACACAAAGAGGAAACAGCCCAGAGCTATTCCGGAACCACATGAATCCCATGGTTCCAAGGGAATCAAATTTGAAACACACCCCAGAGCACAGAGAAGGCAGAGCTGTGCTGGTGACATGGGCACCAGACACTCCACATCTCCTGCAGAAGACTGCAGAAACATGCACAACAAGTCTCTAGGTATGGGTTTTACACGCCCAAGAGCCCACATGTGCATAAGGGCGCCATGCCCATGTTCCACGGTAACAACTTCAAACACTGGCTCTTTGCTCTGGTCTTCAGTGTAGGCGTGGTTGCAGTGCTGGCGCATCCCTGTGATCCCAGCACTAAGGCACCAGGGTGAAATTCCGGCTGGCCCAAGGAGACTCTGGCTCCAAAGCACCCAACACAAAAGATGTAACTAAACACACAATGTCCGCCAGACTTCACATGGACTCACCTAACTGGCAAGAGCCTCATCTGGGTGTGTCTGTGAGGTTAATTCCAGGGCATGAGCTAGGTAGGGAAGACCTGCCATGGCCAGGGCCGGGATGGAATATGAGGGAAACAGGAGAAGAGTCTGCTCCACATTGGGCACGCTCCAATCTTTGCTTGCTGCCTGTGTGATGCTGGGCCATGGCTTCCGTGCCATGACAGCTGATGCCTCGGAAGCCACAGCCTTAGCAATGGAAAGCTAACTAATTCACCTACTTTGAACTTCTGACTTCACCACAAATAGAAGGGGACATTCCTCAGAGGATGTGGCACACACACCAAGTGGGAAACACGTAGCCAGAGTTCCAGATGCCCCTATAGCTGAAGGATAGCGGCACACAGGAAGAGATGAGAGCTGTAATCCTTAATGTCCTCAATGAGATCTAGAATCTTGTCACCAAGGACAAGCCTGGTGTTAACTGAAGTTCACCTGAGCAGTACAATCCCCTGGCTGGGGTTTCCACACTGCATAAAAAGAAGAAAGCAGTCTGACCGCCAGCATGACTGCCAGTCTCTTTTTCCGACTGGATTCAATGTGACCTCTGGCCTCACACTTCTGATCTGCCTTTGAGCCATGCTTACTATGAACCCAAATAAACCTTCCATTTCTCAAGCTGCTTTGACTACAGCAACAATCAATGTAACAGATTGTGTATCCACTAAATAGGGACAATACTAGGAAAATATGGGCTCTTCCCCTAACTGCAAGGGACATAAGACCATGCAAATCTGAGGACAAGAGCAGTGGTCCAGCACAATTTCATTTTCCCTATACTTTCTGTTGAGTCTTTAGAAAGCCACAGGGTCCCCTAACATGTCAGAGCCAGTCAGTCATTAAGCATATATTTCCTAATCACTAACTACATGCAAAGCAGGTCTAACTAGGGACACACTAAAACAGACTCACTTCTGACTTAGAAAATCTCAGTCAGCAGAACCCGTAAAGCAAGTTAGGTGCCATCTTTCATAATAACCTGTGAGAAGGGGAAAGAGATTCAGCCAGTTACAAAAATCAAGCACTTCACATGTACTAGTGCTTGGCTGTAAGAACATGATTCCTCGGATGCCCTGCCCCCCAAAAAAGGGAGCCCCTATGGCTAGAGATCACATACTGGGTGCCCAGGCAATTTATCAATCCCACCAGGGGTGCAGGAAGCAGTATAGAAGGTCAGCTAAGGTGCAGGCAGCACATTCTTTCCTTAACATGTTTATTTAGAGGAGAGAAGGTGTGCATGCATGTCCCATGTGTGAAGGACAGATTAAAGACTTTCAGGAGTTAGCTCTTTCCTTCCACCACGTGGGTCCAGGGTTCAAATTCAGGAGTCAGACTTGGTGGCCAGTGTCTTTACCCACCCCAGCCCAGGGCAGCAATCCTTTGAGAAGAAGGGCTAAGGTGTTAACAGAGACAAATTACAAAACAAAGGAACCAAAACAAAGGAACTAATAACAAGGGAGCAGAACAGCACAGCAACTGACACAGAACATGGCTCCTGGACTCAGGGACGCTCACCAAGACAGCAGCAGGGTTGGACACAGACACAGAGGAAGCAAACAGGGCAAGGCCCTCAGAGCACCCTGTCCCTCCTCAGTGTGCTCAATACTGGGCAGAAGGAGCTCTGCTCACTGGACCCCACTTTGACAACTTTGATGCAGAGATGAATGGCTCTCTAGAGCAACCTGTGGGTCGTGACCCTTTTGGAGTCACATTATCAGACGTTTACGATTTTTTTCAGAACAGTAGCAAAATTATAGTTATGAAGTAGCAACCAAAAAATTTTACAGCTGGAGATTATCACAACATGAGGAACTGTATTAAAGGGTGGCAGGGAGGGTTGAGGAGAGCTACTGCTCTAGAGAATTTGTTCTGAAGGCCCCAGAAACAGTAAAGTTACAGTGACATGGTAGCATAGGCTGTGTTCTATATTCTGTATATTCTATATTCTATACATTCTATAGAAACTTCCTAATGTCAGGCCTGGTGGTGCAGCTCTGTCTTCCCAGCTACTCAGAAAGCTGAGCAAAAAGGTCCCAAGTTAGTTCAAGACTAGCCTAGGCTAGTGAAGGAGTTTAAGGTCAGCCTGGGCAACTTAGTCTGAAAATAAAAACAGAAAAAGCAGGTCAGGTATATGACTCACTGGTAGAATACCAGACTAGCATGTATAAAACCAGAGTTCAAGCCTCAAGCATTGCAAATAAAAATCAAAAACTTCTGAGGGCTGAAAGTATCAAAAAGTGGTGTTCAATCCCCACTCCCACAGGCCCTGCTCAATGACTACAGGAAGATCCCCTTCGGAAGTTGTATGGGGCCTGCCAGGAATGTAGCTCAGTAGACTTGCCTGTCTGTGCGAAGGCCACAGTTCAGTTCTCAGTGCAGTCAGAAACCACATGGTAGGATTTAAGCAGCAGAGAAACTTAGGGAAAGTGGACTGCGCTCTCTAAACCCTCTACCCAGTGACAGCCTCACTGTCCTATGAAAAAAGGGAAAGGTGTGTGGAGGTGGTCATATGGGATGTGAAGTCACTTTACTAAATGTTCTCTCCAGCTAATCTCTCTGCCTGTCTCTCTCATATACTCACATACACAATCACATGCACACACTCTCACACACACTCACATGCATATACACATGCCCACATACACACACACACACACACACACACACACACACACACACACACTCTCCATGTGGGGACCTGCCCCAATACACATCTTTTCTCCTGTTACTTTCTTCTCTTTTGTTGTTGAGATGGGGCCCCAACTCTGTAAGCCAGATTGCCTTCAAACTCCCAGCAATTCTCCTGCCTCAGCTTCTTTAGTGCTGGGGTCACAAGGACTACCATATCCAGTTTTATGTTATTTTGATTAAATGCACTAATAATAGTTCATAATGGCTAGAGACGGTTTCATTAATATACTTATGCATATTTAAGTAATATGGTTAGGGTAGCAATGCAAAATGCATATAAACCTAACCTCCTTAAAATCTACTTTTGTGTTGATTTTGGGAGACAAGGTCCCATGTAGCCCAGGCTGCTCCTGAATTCATTATGTAGCTGAGAATGGCTTTGAACTCCTGGTCTTCCTGCCTCTGCTCCCCAGTGCTGGGATCATCAGAGTACACCACCACATGTGGCTTAGTTCTGTTTTCTAAATTTTACAGATGGATGGAAACAGTGGTGCAAATGAAGGTATTTAGCTTTACTTAAGTCCTTTCTGGCACAGAGATGCTGCCACGACAATTACACTCAGCTCACAGCCTGTCTCGCTGTCCATTTCTCAGTTTTATCACAACACTGTATAGGAAGCAGGTCTCAGGAGCCGATAACACTACAGTGGCTCTGACAGGAGAACAGTATCAGATCTGAGCTGCAGAGCACTGGCCACTATTGTCACTCTGAACTCAGGGCCAGAGACCATCAAACCAATTTACCCTTGAAGTTGGGAGACATTTGAATTCCAATCACATAGTTACCACTCCTTTAAAAGGGTCATAGCTAAATGCAATTGGCACAGAAAAGCAATTCCTGAGTCACTGATTTCTAAGGTAAACCTAGCATCTATAAATCCATATAAGGAGGTTCACTGTACCCAAATTTACAATACACGGAATCTAGCAGAACTTGTGATCATGGGAAATATAAGCCATTCTGGCCAAACAGACATTTTTATTGCTCTAATACATGTATTTTAAACAATAAAGAAACAAAAGGGGTTGGCAAAATGAGTCAGTAGGTAAAGGCACTTGCTGCCGAGTCTGAGTTCAGTCCCAGAAACCCACGTGATGAGAGAAGAGAATCGACTTCTACAAGTTGCTCTCTGACCTACACACACTCTAAATAATAAAAAGAGAGAACAAAACTGATGACTTTGGAGCCAAAAGAAAATGTTTTATACTTTATCCAGACTCACCTGGAACTAGAGAATGCTCCCTGGAGGTTCTTACCCCTCCTTCTCACCCCAAAAGGAACCGCCTAGGTAGGTTCAGGAAGAGACTCTAGACCTTGGGTTTTTGTATTCTGCAAGGCTTGAGTTCATATTTCATTCAAGTAAACAAGTATAGTCCAAGTTTTCTTAAAATTCATTGTATCTTTGTAAAGACACATATCTGAAACTACCTCCACATTGCGATCATTAGTTTAAAAACAATTCAAGGTTTCCTAAAGCTGGATTTAACAAGTACTACTGGAGCAAAGGGTGAGGGGCAGACCCACATAAACAGAAGCACAGTTGTGAGTGTGAGGCCTGTGCACAGCATTGTCAAGCCAGTTTCAATTACCAGATAACAATTTGTACTAACACCTCCTCAATTTCAGAAATAGATCTTCAAGTGTCTAAGCAACTGTCCCTTTTATCTCAGGTGAAGAGGATCCCCCAAGCTCTAGAAAGGTGACTAAGCTCAGGTATCAAAGAGCCCATGCAAAATCACCCACGGAGAAGGGCTGCACCTTCCAAATGTATATCCCAAAGCTTGGACCAAGATGACAATCTCACCAATGGGGTTAAAAGTCACAGAGCACTAAAGGAGATGCTCTTGAGGAGAGTCTAATGCTTTACAATGGCAAAATCATGTCCTAAAAAATAGACACCTAAGCCAGACAGTGCAACTCTCAGCCCGTACTCCCTGGCAGAAGCTCCACCTCCACATCCTAACTGGATCCTATGTTGTGTTCTCTCCATCCTCCAGAGCAAACGTCTACAGGGCTTCTTATGCAAGTTCACTTCACCCCATCTATAGGTAGCACGTGGGTACTGAGGGAACCCTTTCCTGTTTCCTCCTGTTCCCCAGGCATCTACCCAGTCGGGGCTTTTTTTTCCCGCTTCAGCTATTTAGGAATACACTTGAATTTAGAACATAGGAATTTAACATGTCATATTTTAAGCCAAGTAATCCACATGAAATTAACAAAAAAGCCAAATTCCAGTAATCCTGCCTACCAGGGCAAGTCGTGGGCTAGCTGTGCAGTTACTTGTAGAACAAAAGTACTGAACAAGAATTGGGGTGTGGCAGAGCACACCTGTCATCCAAGCCACTCATGAGGCAGGAGGACCACAAGTTCAAAGCCTGTTTAAGCTACCTACCGAGTGATGTCAGCCTAGGGAGCTTAGGGAGACTTTCAAAATAGTAAATGGCTGACTGTTTTGAAATAACAATAAATGATGGTGGGAATGTTGCTTTGTGGTAGGGTGCTGGTCTACCATACCCAAGCCTCTAGGTTTAACCCAGAATATAAGAATCTGCTGTGGCCACTGGATCAGTTAACTAGAGGCACTAGTTATTTAATGACTAAACTGTACTAGTCATTAAAAAGCTGTGCTGGGAAAAGACGAACAAGATCTCACCAGGGGAGAAGGAAACGCAGAGGTCCGTGACACAATCCTCAGTATGACTCAGGCAGACACACTCGGCTACAGATCTTCCTCAAATGCTGCCGGTCAACCCTTAGGCATGAACAGCCCTGCATGCGCCCAAAACTGAAGATAGACTGTCTTTCCCGTGTATAGATCCCATTTCAGCCTGTTCCAGAAACCTCTAAACCCAGCTGGCGGTACACAGCACGTAGGAAATCTACGCAACTGTAATCACTAAACCCACCCAAGAACTCCACATTCTCCAAAGTCAAAACCTCCGCGATGCAGAGCAGCAGCTTGCTCATTCATATTCACCTTTGGGCGCTAGAGATCACAGCCCCACTTTCCATATTTGAAAAAAAGAAAAATAACCAGTTTAAGCCTTACAGGGGAGTACTGTGTTTCAAACAAAGCAGCAGTTTGGGATAGTTTCTTCCTTTCGTTCCAATTTGTAAGACGTTAAATAAATAAATATATCCCAGCTCAGACTGCAGACGCAGGAAACTCAAGCGGGCAGCGGACTAAAAGCCTGTCATAAGAAAGCCATCTAGTGTTAAAGTTTAGAAGTGAAACCGCAGACAAAAGGAACATTTCTGGGACTATTTTGAAGTTACTGGGAAAACCAATGAGAATAACCAAGACGCCCCGTTTTCTGCGGATGACTTGGGTTTCGGAGTGTTTTTATTCTGCCTTTCCCCCCTCGCTGTTTGGTCTTCTTAAAGCCATCCTTGCGCAGACCAAGGCAACTCTAAGCAGAACCCAAAGCGCCTAAGACCTGTTTTGACCAAAATCAGGTATCGCCCAGCCCCAATTCGTGAGGGCGCACTTGCTGTCCGTTCGCCCGTGCTGACGTTGACGGGGACTGAATTAATGTAGCCGAAGCCGGTTAATGACGACAAACGTCTCCCCGAGATGTGACGCCAAGTTGTCCTCAGCTCTCGCTCTAGGGGAGACGAGCCGAAATTGATTCTCGGGATTCTGCGACCAGGCTCAAATGAATGTGCCGGCGCTGCGAGTCGCTTCCCGACCGCAGTCCTCACCCGCGGAGACGCGAGCCTGCGCCTACAAAGGAGTGGGAGCCCCAGGGGAGCGGCCCGCAAGTTGCGCGCAGCCGGGCAGGTCCGGTCCCCGCGCCCTGTGCCCTGAGCCCCGCGCCATCGGACGCACCCCGCACCCCCTGGCACGCACCTCGGAGCGGTGGTCCTCTGGGCCCCGCCAGGGCCGGCGCGCAGAAGCCGGGGCCTCGCCGCCCGCCGCCGTCCCGCGCTACCCATGGGCGCGCTCCCCGCGCGGCCGCTGCGCCCGCGGCTCGAGCTGTCGCCAGGCGCCGCGCTGCGTCCTCGGCCGCCCGGCTCCGTCTGCAGCCGGCTCCCGCCGCCGCCGCCCGCCCCGGCACCGCCCCCACGCGCTCCGCCCCCGCCTATTGGCCGGTGCCCCGACAAACCCCACCCCGAGCGCGCCGCCCCCTCTCATTGGCCGGTGCCCGGACGCTCCCCGCCCCTAGAGCTCCGCCCACACCCATTGGCCAACCGGATAGGCCCCGCCCCGAGCGCTCCGCCCACGCCCATTGACGCGCCTCCTGGCCAGACTCGCCCCTCGCTGTCGGGCGCGCGCGAGAGTCCTCCGAGAGCGATTCTCCAGGTCGCGGCGAGCTCGAGGCCTTGGCTTGCTGGGACAGGCGACCGGCTTCGGAGTGCTCGCGAGCCGGGGCGCCCTCGGAGCGACCGCGCTCTCCGGGTGTGGACTCTCAGCTCTACATGCTCGCACCATGTCGGGACCCCTGAGAGTCGCTACGGCCCGGCAAAGCTCGGGTGGCGCACTTGACGCAAAAGTGCAAGCTGCAGTCGCACGGGCCAGGGAAGCTGTGCCAAGTGCGATGCACGAGCGGGCCCACGCTTGCTCTCGGTGTTCCCTCCCTGTCTACACCCCGCCCCCCTCCAGTCCCCCGGGAGCCTCACCAGCGGCCCTGCGGCAGAAGACCTGCGTTGGGCTGTATTTTGAGATGCACCGTGGGAGGAGGAGTAAATAAGGCCGGAGCAGGTGGCAGGATTTCCCGAGCTGGCTTCACCTTGCGTCCCCAGAGTGTCGATCTGGATTGTTGGGACTTTGAACTCCTCCCTGGAATAGATAATGTTAATAATGTTATCTCTCCTTCCCTGCCGCAGTGCTTCCTACTACGAGCACACACCCTGATGAAGTTTAAACAGTGGGTCCCCACCCAAGCTGTATTTCTCTGCCTGCACGTTGCCCAATCTCTTATATTATCATTTTATAATATAGGTGCAATGCGTAGGAATGGGCCTGGTAAAAACATACTAGCAACCTGTATATGACATCCTGCTCCTGAGATTTCCAGGTTTTGAGGTCTTTCTGGATGGGTTACGAGGTTGTGTATGCATTCCACAAACATGGAGCCTGATTTGTCCCGTGATGCTTGTGTTTCCTGGGAAGCCCTTTTACCAGCCCCTGCTCTGTTGCTTGGGCGTGAGGTGGGAGGAGGGGGCAGATTAAACCCAGGCAGAGACTGTGGGATACAGCGCCAAAGAGGAAGGCCGGGCCTGGCTATGGGCTCATTTTATTTGTATCTTACAAAACAAATATAAAATTCCTCTTTTGGAGAAGGTACAGGAGATTGCTAAAGTTTTAAAGAAAAATACCAACCATGAAATAGTCAACTAAGCTTGTCCGAAAGCCAGTGTGAACCAGATTCCTAGGCAGTTAAGAGCACTTCTTGCTTTTGCCAAGGACCTGGCTGTTGTACCCGGCTTCCATGGCAACTCACAACCATCTGTAACTCCAGTTCCAGAGGATCAGAGGCCCTCTTCTGGCCTCTCTGGGCATTGCAGTCATGAGGTGACTATACATGACTGCAAGCAATCTCTCAAACAAATAAAGCTAGAGTGAGCTACCATAGGTTCATTCATAGATTCATCATCTCCTATTACTGTCCCCCAATCCTCCCTCCCTGCCCTTCAAAGGCCTTGTTACCCTGGCTGGCCTTGAACTCTGCCTGCCTCTACCTCTGCCTCCCAAGTGCTGGGATTAAAGATGTGCACCACCACTGCTCCCGCTATCATACCCTGGGAATTCTTAAGGGAGCAGGCTCCAATTCCCCTATGCTTGCTTGCTTGCTTGCTTTCTTTCTTTCTTTCTCTCTCTCTCTCTCTCTCTCTCTCTCTCTCTCTCTCTCTCTCTTTCTTTCTTTCTTTTAACTTCTCATGAAGTAATTCCTACATCAGTCTTTTTTTTTAAGATTTATTTTATGCATGAGTACATACTGTAGCTGTACAGATAGTTGTGAGCCTTCATCTGGTTGTTGGGAATTGACTTTTTTAGGACCTCTGCTCACTCCAGTAGACCCTACTTGCTCCAGTAGACCCTGCTCGCTCAGGCCCAAAGATTTATTTATTATTATAGCTGTAGCTGTTTTCAGACGTACCAGAAGAGGGCATCAGATCTCATTACAGGTGGTTGTGAGCCACCATGTGGTTGCTGGGATTTGAACTCAGGACCCTCGGAAGAGCAGTCGGTGCTGTTACCCACTGAGCCATCTCACCAGCCCCCTACATCAGTCTTAAGAGTTCAAAGACGTGCTAGCCAATTCAAGGAGTTTAGCTGGTCAGCTAATCTGCCTGCTGCTTGCATCTGCTTACCTTTTAGCATAGTAAAACCAGTTAAATGTCCTTAACAAGCTACACGATTTGACCTACAAGGATACTTGCAGAGCAGTAAAGTTCAATGGCTAACTTCGTAAAGATATAGAGCCCCACCTTTATTTCCTCCTTTCCCTTTCTACTACAACCTTCCTGATAAACCCTTTCTTTTTATACCAAACAAAGAGTCATACTTTGCAACAAACAGGTATTGATTTTATACATAGTTCAGGGTCTGATGTCAGAACCAAAGGGCCAGTAGGCCACCACACGAGGCTTCAGGACAAGGGGTAGTTTGAGAGCAGATAGAGCTGGTGTCTGCAGAACAACCTTGGGGAAGGCAGCAAAGGCCTTGCCAGAGCTGTCAGATGGGAAAAGAAGGAAAGCCGGTGGTGTCCCTTGGCTGAAGTGCACTTGCCTGACGTATGTAAAGCTCAGAGTTCCACCTTCAGCTCCAGAAAAAAGAAAAAAAAACTAAAAGAGGAGGAGATAAAGAGATAGTGCCAGCAAGAGGTGGCACAGGGCCTGCCTGGGAAACAGCCATGCCCTCTGGCTTGCCACAGCGCCTCTGCTTATGCAACGCACACGAGCATGTCACTGTCCTCTGCCAGCCCTGCTTGCTTGGGGTTGGGGTTTGTCTCACATGTATCTAGCCTGTGGCTATGCTTCTTCCCCTGTTTTCCCCAGAAGCCTTGCACAACAGGGTGTGGCCATGTAAGTACAATAGCAATGCCAGGTCCTGCAACATTTGGTGTTTTGGTTTTGGTTGGTTGGTTGGTTGATTGGTTGGTTTTTTTGTTTGGTTGGTTAGTTGGTTGCCTTTTTTTGTTACTGTTGTTTTGAAACTAGGTATCTCTATGCACTTCTGGCTGTCCTAAAGCTTAGTTATGTAGATCACACTGGCCTTGAATTCACAAAGACCTGTCTGTCTCTGCCTCCCACTGGGTAGTGCACTGGACGTGCACCACCACGCCTGGCAAAAATTTATCTATTTGTGTCTATGTATTTTGTGTTATTGGGTGTTTTACCTGCATGTACATTTACACACCAAAAGAGGGCCCTAGGTCCCATGGGACTACAGTTACAGACGGTTGTGAGCTGCCATGTGGGTGCTGGGAATTGAAGTAAGTACCTCTGAAAGAGCAGCCAGTGTTCTTACCCACTCAGCCACCTCTCCGGCTACAATAGAGTTTTAAGAAGTAGCTTCAGTGGCTGGAGAAACGGATCAGTGGGTAAAGCCCTTCTTACACGGGCCTGATGACCTAATGGTGATATACCACTAGTCCCGACCAAAACAAGGCCGGCATTCTTTTGAAGTGAAAACTAAGAGAGCAATGTATTATGGAACCATGTGCTAATTGCCATTGTATGACGTAATGTATATGTTGTCCCAGGAGCCCAAGGATGCCACCTGTAAAAACCTCAGCTCTGTAAGCATTCCACAGAGACCCAGAAAGACACATTGGATGGAATGACCAAACTTAAGGTAAGGTAGGGCATGAGAGTCCACATCTGTAATCTTGGCACTTGGGAGACTGAAGCAGGAAGATTGATGCAAGCTCTAGGCCAGCCAGGACTACACAGTTAGTCCCAGGCATGCCTGGGCTACTACTTGAGATCCTTCCAAAGAGCAAACAAACAAAAACCTTTCAGCAGACAAAGTTTTTCCCAGTCTTAACTGTTTCCCAGATGAGGAGTCCGTGCATGTTGGTCTGTGCCTAACCCCATGAACTCTAAGACTTCCAGGGTGGTGGATGATTTCTTTTCTGGTGATTTAAACTCTTGGTCAAAGCTACTTCCAATTCCTACTCCAGTGTCTTCAGGCCAGGCCTTCAACCAAACAAGGAGGACAACTGGCCTCAAAGGTATTTCAGGTCCCATTGCCTTTGTGTAAGGGAGGAAAGAGGAGCAGAAGCTACACGTCGTCAACCCAGAAGGGTCTTCACCACCGCTCCAACTCCGAGTCATCAGCAGAGGGTTTAGAAGCTTCCAGATACTCAGCTCAGAGGACTGAGTCTAGTTTAGAAGTGTGTATAGCTACAAAAGTAACATCTTATGTATGTGTGTAGCTAGATACATAAGTTACATCTTAAAATTCCATTTTCTAGTCTAAAAAGGGTAAAATGGATGATAAAGGCCCAAGGGTAGAGGTGAGTGAGGCCTCTGAGTACAGAAAACAGGGCAGGAGCCATGTTCACCATTTCCACTGCCTGACTTAAGATGGGGCTGGGCAAGAAGTTGGTGACTGAGAGACAGCACATGAACAGCATTTCAGAAAGACAATGGGACTGCTTCTCCTACTTCACACTAGAGCAGACCTCAGAGTCACACCTTCATCCTCTGAGTGTGTTCCTAATTGGGCAGACTGCTCCTTAGCCAGCATCTTTTATTTTGTTTTTACAAAATGAGCAATAACAATGCGCGTTGAACAGATCTGTAAGCAGCTGTTATTTCTCACCACTAGATGGCGTCTACCAATAATGAGGTTCAGAAGCTGAACACGCATTCTGCCAAGCGATAATTCTTGAGAGATCAATACAAGAAAACATTTATATCCATTTATATGCGTGTGTATTCACTTCTTACCTGTGATTTCTTTTTGATGCTAGTGATGAATCTACAGCCTTCAGTCATTTGGTAAACCACGGAGGTCTTCAGTAACATTTTAAAGTTGTTAGTTGAATACTAAACATCTCTGGGGCCCGTGTAGGCTGACTGCTGTGTAAGCCTAGTGACCAGAGTTAGATCCCTGGAACCCAGAGTGTAAGGAGAAAACAGACACTTAAAGTTGTCCTCTAACCTCTACATGAATGCCTAGGCATACTCGGGGGACACACATAACAACAACAATAATAATAAATTAAATTAAAAAAATAATATGTAAGCATTTTCACTGTGCAAGACATTACATTAGACACCTCACAGTACTTGGTGACAATTTCTGAGTCACTCTGAAGTACCAGGTGACAAAAAAACTATATACCCCCTTGATTTAAAGAAGTTGGAAACAATGTGGGGAAAAACTGGGTGCCGGTGCAAAGTTCCGCTTGTCTCCGCCATGCATTCATGCATTCATTCAACAAGCAGGGACTGGATATCTAGTATTGTAAGTGCTCTAGGGGAAGTTCTTGTTTGTCAGCTTCCAGGACACAAGCCTTGAGGAAGTCAATTTAAAGAATTTGCTCCACCCTCCCTTGTCTCAGTTGCTTCTGTCTGTTTCCCTGAGGCAAAGCAGCAAGGTGGGCTGCCTTGAGTAGAGCAGAGCTGCTCATCTTAGCGAGGGAGAGAAAGAAGCACAGACTTGGGGAAAACCCATTTGAAGCACAGTCTGAAGGACCTACCTCCCTTGAGAGGCCCCTCGTTCTAATTTCCCAGTACACTCCCGCAATAGCCCATCAGTTGTAGACTGACAAAGGATAAATTCGTCGATGATGTCAGAACCCTTGTGTTCCAGTCTTCACAGAGTCCCGCCTCAATGCGGCCCCACTGGAAACCAAACCTTCAATCCATGAGTTTTTGAGGGCATTTCAGATCTGAATCCTACCATGGTCCCATCAGAATGCAGAGGTGGAAATGTTTACAACACTTAAATCACAAAAAGAGATGTTTAGGGGAAATTCTTACAAGTTACAAGGGTGAAATGAAGAGGAATGTGAAATGTCTGTCAAGACCCAGTAGTTACCACGCCCCAGTTTCACCTTGAACTCGAAGATCTTTCTGTTTTAATCTTCTGGGATTCATAGCCACTATGCCTCAAGATCTCCATGCTGAGATCCAGGTCAGAAACGTGTATCTCTCAGCCTCCAGATTAGGATCACAGGTGACCCCTCCAATTCTGGATTGTAGTTCATCCCAGATATAGTCAAGTTGACAACCTGGAACAGCCACTCCACCCTCCCTCATGGGATCAATCACTTCTCCTTGCTTCAGGTCCCTCACAGGTTCCCTGCAGTCCTAAGAGAAGCCTTATGTCTTGGTCTGGCCCATCCTGCGCCCCAACCTCCAGCATGATCCCTGTCCTCTCGCCTCCACAGAGCTGCTCACCACCTTTCAGCCATTGAGCACCCCTCACTTGACTACAGTTCCTCTCTTTTCTCAGCACTGTCTTCTTGCTTCTCTACCTCCATTCAGCCAGCTCTTGCTTTTTCCTTCTCAGGTGGAGCATCTTCAGGAAGCCTTGACACCCGACACTAGGCTAGGTCACCCTATCACGAACCCCTAGTGATTTCTTACATGTGACCAAGTCTTTTCTACCAGAATATGACCCAAGGAAGACAAAGGTTTCTCATTTCCTCCCCCATGAACAGAGACCCTAGTATGAGCCCCAGACGGTCCTCTGCACCTGTCTCTGGGGGCCCTGGCATATGCCTACTAGGCTGTCTTTGCTGTGGGAGGGTCCCTTATGCCATCAAGGAATAGGCAGCTCCTGGCACAAAGGGCTGCAGTGGGTGACAAGGAACTGTGTAAATAGAAAGGACAGGTGGTCTCAAGACATGACAACATCTGTCACTTGCACTAAACTGGGAGAAACAGTGCTGACCTTTAAAACCATGACTTAGAGACTGGAAAAAGGACTCACTGGGTATGATGGTTTATACATGCTTGGGCCAGGGAGTGGCACTATAAGGAGGTGTGACCCTGTTGGAGTAGGTGTGTCAACTGTGAGCATGGGCTTTAATACCCTACTCTTAGCTGTCTGGAACTGAGTATTCCGCTAGCAGCCTTCAGACAAAGAAGGAGAACTCTCAGCTCCTCCTGCACCATGCCTGCCAGGATGTTGCCATGTTCCCACCTTAATCATAATGGACTGACCCTCTGAACCTGTAAGCCAGCCCCAGTTAAATGTTGTCCTTATAAGAGTTACCTTGGTCATGGTGTCTGTTCACAGCAGTAAAACCCTAACTAAGACACTGGGTAAGAGCACTGGCTGCTCTTCTGGAACACAGGGGTTTCATTCCCAGCACCCATGTGGTAGCTCACAACCATTTGTAACTCCAGTTCCAGGCCATCAAATACCCTCTCCTGGCATTCATGGGCATCAGGCACGCACTTGGTACACATAACACATGTGCAAGCAAAATATTCATACACGTAAAAATTAAAATAAATCTGATTTTTAAAAAAAAAATCATCACTTTAAATCTGGGAGTGGTTATTCACAGCTGTGAACATAGCATCTGGGAAACAGGCAGGAAGTTTGAGTTTGCAGTTAAACTCCAGAAGCTACACAGTCTATTTAAAAACAGCTCAGGCTATAGAGGGAGACTTCCTCTCAAAACACCAAAGATAAATAAGTATATAACCTAAAGTGGAAACTTCGGGTGTCTTTGGGAAGTCAGTTATATCAAATGATGTTTTGCTGGGGCACATAAGTGAAAGGATGCTTTGCTAAAGCACACACATGAAAGAATGTTTCGCCGAAGCAGACACAGGTGAAAGGATGTTTTTGCTACAGCAGAACCATGAAAACGCGAAAGGACATATGATATTTAGGCAGAATATAACTATGACCCCATAGACAGTGGGAGCTCAAGCATTAGTTTGCCTTGCTCTGCCTCACTAGTCCTCACTGACAACACACATCGATTCAATTTGCCTTACATTGTGTTGCTGAGCTTCGCTTGTGGTGACTTCATAGAGAGAAACTCTCCAAAGAACTTCTCCTGAGGTTCCTGCTCGCTCGCTGCTTCTGCAGACTCAGGCCGGTTGGGGAGCATCCTGGTTTCTTCTGGATTGACTTGCCCTTGCTGATTCCTGTGTGTTGTCTGCCGAGTGGACTGGACTGAAGCTGCTGATTCATGTTTGGTGTTTGCTAGTGGACTGGACTGAGAACAACGAAGATAGGAATTGCCCCCAAAGAACTATTTCTAAACAGGTCCACTTCCCCGTATCCTAATAACCTTTCTTTTCCACTACCTCTGGTAGGTGGTGAGCTAGAGAGGAAGCTGAATCCTTATTAAAGTAGGCTGCAAAAAATGTGTATGTACAGGTAGTGCCCAGTGTAGCTTAGGCATAATGGGTAACTCTGCTTCTAATGTGGTAGAGGAAATGGCAGATTATGAGGGGGTAGCAATGTTGCTTAAGAAGATTAACAAAATGACATCTACTGCCACTAGATGATCCTACTGTGTTCGGGGGGGGGGGGGGGGGGGGTTCTGGTTTTGCTTCGTAGTCTTCATGTATCCCGTTTTGAAAAAAGATTTAGAGGAGGGGGAGAGGAAGCTGAAAACTCAGAAAGTTCCCTCAGTTCTCTTGTGTTAGAAATGATTGCAGAGGGGGCTTTGCACATATAGCATTTGTAAATAGAGGTCGAAGTCGTAGAGCATTTGTGAATAGAGGTTGAAATGCTTGGAAAGCAAAAAGAGCCAGTGGGAGGAAAACAGAGTTTAGGCTTAATGTGTGAGGCTGGGAATGTATCTCATGATGAACAAAGGTAAGAAACTAGGCTGGAAGAGGAACTGCCTCCCTCCATGCTCCAGGCACTTTCACTACCAGGTGCCTGAAGTGCCTCAGTGAGACAAGGGGCAGGGAGGGCAGGAGGTGCCCCCTAGGGGCAATGGGTTAATATGCAACCCAGTGCGCCACCAGAGGATCTGCTTGGGGCTACACAGGCACCTTCAGCCTTCTAGTCTTTGTGTAGCATATGTGTGCTAAGGATGGTGTACAGAGCTTACACTGAGTTGACCTGGCATCCAATAGAAATGCTAGACTTAAAGGTTTTAAAGTAGGCTGTGAAAAATATACGCCAACAATAATCAATTAAAATTTAGTGGGACCATTTTTTAAACCAACCACCTCAGTGTGTGTGTGTGTGTGTGTGTGTGTGTGTGTGTATGTGAGTATGTATATGTGAGTGTATGTGCATATATGAGTGTGTATATGTGTATTGTGTGTGTGCATATGTGAGTGCATATATGTGAGAGTGTGTGTGTATATGTGACAGTGTGTGTGTGTATATGTGAGTATGTATGTGTATATGTGAGTATGTAATGTGAGTATGTATGTGCATATGTGTGTATATGTGACAGTGTGTGTGTAAGAGTGATTATGTGTGTGAGCGTGTGTACGTGAGTATGTATATGTGAGTATGTGTGTATGTGTGTGTATGTGTGTGTGTGTGTGTGTGTGTGTGGCATGTGTGTATGTGTGTGTGTGTGTGTTCTGTTGAATTATTTCTTACAACTTTAGTTAGCTCTCTAATCTTTCTCCCCAGCCTACAACTCAGCCTCTTTGGCTCTTTCCAGTGGGAACAAAACCCAGCATCAGAATGAGGTGCTGCCCTGCTTCTGTGGGTGCTGGAGAAAAAAGCCGGCATGAGGAAAGGGTAATGAGAAGGAGGAGGGGCGGGGCCCAGCATGCCTCAATTTTTAGAGTTCTTGCCTAGCATACAGGAGCTGTCTATGTGGAACTGTGCCTGTAACCAAGCACTCAGGAGGTTGGCTAGGGAGAGTTGGAAGTTCAAGGTCATCCTCAGCTACATAGTATCAGGGCTAGCCTAGGATACTTAAGACCCTGTCTCAAAAAAAAAAGACAGTGGGCCACACAGAGGAAAGGGCCGTAGGCTGGCTTTAGGAAGACTGGAGAATGGGACACTATTACTGTCCTGATTCTATCTCAGTGACTC
>JADRCD010232005.1:0-11360 GCA_019843815.1 Montemys delectorum | reverse complement strand
TACTAGGTTTTGCTTCCAAATATTGATTGTAGTTACTCGTTGGTCTGGTACAAGGCCTCTGGCTTCTGTACTTCTCAGTGCTGGAACCTCACTGGGGTGGGGGGTGGTATTCTGTTGTTGCCCTGTGCCATGGAGATCCTGTAATTTTGGACTAGCCCTTTCATGTTCAGTTTGTCAGTGGGGTGGATGTTGAGGTGGGCTAATTCAAATCCCAGGATCTGGGCCTGAGAAGTACCTGAGCTGTCCACTGGCTAACTTTCCAGAGTGCTGCAGTAGGAGAGGGGATGGGCCAGCTCTCCTACTTTGATGCGTCCTGATGACTTGGGGCTAGCTCTCCTTCCTACTGTAGGTGGCAAGGGGCAAGTGTGTGTGGGTGCGTTCACTGCCGGGAAGACAACTGGTGGGGTCAGCTCTATCACACTCATCTGTGACCCTGCTGCCAGGATCACTCCTACTGTGCTGCCCAAATGAGGTGCAGGACCCACTCCTGCTGGGGAAGGGAAGGGCCAGCTTTCCCAGGATGCCTAGGTGAGGGGTGGGGCCAGTTCTGCACATGCCCTTAGGTGGCAGCCTAGACCAGGGACTTCTGCCTGGCTTTTGGTTACTGACCCCTGCTACTGTAGGGCCGGGGACCCAGGCATTCTCCCCCCCCCCCCACCCTACTACATGGCAGCACAGGCCAGGACCCCACCACTGTTCCATGTGCCATCACCAGCTATTCACCAGGCTGTTCCTCACTACCCTCAAGCCTCCAGTTCTGCCTCTCTTTACTGTGCCCACGTCCTTCTGCTTCTCTTTCTCTTCCATTTCTCCATCACTTACTTGCTCTTCTTAGTGGAGCCCGGAGTCTCTGAGTATCTGGGGTCGTCTCAGGAGTGTCGTGCTCTGCTTGTGCATTATGGCACCTGGTCAGGGGTTATTTTGGGCATGGTCTGCTCTCCAGGCCTATGTGAGCACCAGACTGGTGGTCATCTCAGGCTAGCTCCCTCTTGGGAGCCCCACAGCACTGGCACTTGTCTCAAGGGTCTTCTGTCTTGGACTCATTCCCACACAGCCTATGGTCCTAGGCAGGATTCTAGCTGCTCTAGCTGGAGCTCTGGGTTGCTGCCAGGGTGGATAGCACAGTTGTCTCAGGCTCTTTCTTCAGGGATTGTTAGGCTACTAATCATTTGGATATTCACAATGTTGAACAATAAAGTTGAAGTATTAGGAAAGATTAACATTTTAGTTAGATTATAGACTACATAGATCATTTTGGAAACTGGAAAGCCATTTTAGTACCTTATTGTCAAATACATCCAACTATGAAGTATAATAGTAAACATCTGGTATGAAATGTTACAATGGTTCTTTTTTTTTTTAAAGATTTATTTATTTATTATTATATGTAAGTACACTGTAGCTGTCTTCAGACACACCAGAAGAGGGTGTCAGATCTCATTACAGATGGTTGTGAGCCACCATGTGGTTGCTGGGATTTGAACTCAGGACCTTTAGAAGAGCAGTCAGTGCTCTTAACCACTGAGCCATCTCTCCAACCCCCACAATGGTTCTTTTAATAGTGGCACCAGAATAAAATTTGATATTGTCCATTTTTAAAACAGGTAAATAAGAAAAGTAAGCTCTTCCCTTCCCTCCCCTCCCCTCCCCTCCCCTCCCCTCCCCCCTCCCCTCCCTCCCTTCTTTCTTTCTTTCTTTCTTTCTTTCTTTCTTTCTTTCTTTCTTTCTTTCCTACTCAGACACCTCAAACTTGTAGTTAGGCAGCATAATAGAGAATCAGAATTATACATTTCCTTTGAAGCATTTTGAAACCTACACTATGAATCAAGACTTTGGGTAAAAGTAAGGATCAAGAGAATTTCTACTGTTGAATATGGGAAAATAGTGTGTGAAAATAGTCTTTCTGATTTCTAAAAGATTTGCTTTCTGTGGCAGCTTACTGTGTGACTTCTTTGCCTCTGTGGTCCTGCCGTTTCTGACCTCTGTTCCTTTTGGAATGCTGAAGAGGGAGAGCTTTTAGCAGAACCCTTTCTTAGTTTTAGACATTATGAAGGTTACCTGTTTTAGTTCATTTTTTCAATGATGGTGTAACTCTAGGATTGCTGTTCTAATTGAAAGGTGAATTTTAATTTAGTATGATATTATTGCTCAAATACTGATCATCAGGAGCAGTGTTAAAAGGCCTCTAGTCTGAAGATTCTGTTTAGTTTTTGCTACCTCTGTGAACCTCATTTACTTAATTTTGCACTTATTCTAACAGACATAGATCGTTTATTCTACACAAAACTGGGTCAAATAGGTAGTAGAAGTGTATTGAGTTTATTTAAATTATATTTTAGATTTTTTTTTAATTTAAATGAATTTAAGTGTAATCTGAAACAGGAATTACAGGCAGTTTTGAGTCACTTAAAACTGCCTGTAGTTCCTCAGGTGCAGGTGTCAACCTCAGGTCCTGCTAGAAGAACAGGAATCTTTATTTCCAGCCCCTTGAATGTTTTGTTGTCATTGTTGTTTGTTTTGTTTTTTGTTATTGTTGATTTTGTTTGTTTGTTTTGAGATCAGGCCTTTCTATAATTTCCTGGCTGTCCTGGAACTCACTATGTAGATCAGGCTGGCTTGGAGTTCAGAGATCCATCTGCCTCTGACTCCCCAGTGGTGGGTAAAGGCAGGTCAGTTTTTTAATGGTGTTTTTACTTCTCAATATGGAGATAGGGGAAAGGTAGTACAAAGTAGTGATCCGATTATGCTCCATTTTAAAAAAAGATTTATTTATTTTACATATATTAGCATTCTATCAGCATGTTCCTGCATGCCTTCTGGCATCAGATCCCAGATGGCTGTGAGCCACCATGTGGTTGCTGGGAATTGAATTCAGGACCTCTAGAAGAGCAGTCAGTGAGTGCTCTTTCTTAACTGCTGAGCCATCTCTCCAGCTCCACTCCCAGTTTTTATTTCATTTGCATGTGCCTGTGTGGGACAGAATAGGATGAATGTGCAGGAGTCAGTTCTTTTTATCCACCATGTAGGTCCCTTGAATCAAACTGGTCATCACATCTGGCAGCAAATGCCTTTAGCAGTCTTACTGGCCCCCTTTCTTCATTTTTAAACTTTTGTTTGGTCATTATCTCTGTTTCTTTGACTGTTGAAGTTATGACATTGCTTACTGTCATCAACCATATACTTATTTATAAGCTCGAACTTGTTTAGCCTCTTTCTACCTCTGTGCAATTTTTAAATCTTTAGATTTACTGTTTCTTTTATGTTCTATAGTTTCTAGACATCTTTAGAATTCCATTTCAGCTTATTTCTTCCCTTTTTATCTATTACATTACCATTCTCCTAAACTAAAATGGAGTAGTATTTACTTTATTCATTTACACCGTCATGTGCACAGCCTTTTTGATTTACTAAGTTTTGTTTACTTACTCATTTTGTTCCAAGTTATTACACCTCACATATAAATTATTTTGTAGCCCTTTAATTGAATTTTCTTTTGCTAGGTCATCCTTCCTCCCAAGGCATCTGTTACAAAGTGGTCATATCAGTTTAATTAAAATACAATTTGTTTTACTGCCTTGCTAAAGATCAGCTTTCTTCCATTAATGCTAAAATTAAGATTAGGTTTCAGAGTGTCCAAGATGTTTGACACAGTGATTTGACATTTCCATTGATAAGTTATTCTCTGCTGATGAAATGAGTCAATTCAAGCCAGATTAAAGTATATAAAGGTAGGTTTATTGGGAAACAGCTCTTGGCAGGTTCACTGGTCCCCAGGAACTAGGCCAGGAAAGTCACCATGGGAAGTGGAAAGAGTGTCTGCATACACAAGGAGAGAGAAAGTTCAGGGAGTAGGGGGAGAACCAAAATGTCTGGATTATATGCGGAGGGGAAAGCCTCGTCCCTGGGCTAGAAAGTTCGTAGTGTAGCCAGGTAAGGACTGAAGGATGCTGGGAGGGCGTGGAGGCCAGGTCCACTATGTTAAATATACACCTCAGCTATTCATTCAGGGTCTGAAACCCAACAACCATCTACAGAGTTCACACTGGAGAACTGTAGTTGAGTCACAAAAAATTGTGGGAAGCTCTCATTTTTTAAGCTTACAGCTTTTGGGGGGGGGGTGTCACATTCATGGCTCTTTGCTGCCCCATGTCGCTTGTGGGTTACAAACTTGATATGCCTAGAAGTTGGCCATCTCTGTGTGATCCCCCACCACTGTTCCAGACCATCTTATTAGCTAAGTGTGCACTATACTGTCCTGTGTGTACTGCATTTGATTTTCTCCCTGCCTCTGGATGTTTTGGGCCTCTCAGTCTATCCAAATATCCAAATGCCTCAGGACCTGTATAGGGGAAAATCTTCCTTGATCTTCCAGTCTGCTCACTTACTTCATCTTCTTTAAGTTGCTTTATTTTTCATTTTTCTCCAAAGAGATTATAAGTTCTCAGGAATTCTACCCTATTTTTCCAAGTCTTCTGTGGGTTTTTATTTATTTTAGATTTATTCACTTTACATGTCAGCCCCCCACCCTATACCCTTCACTCAGATCCTCCCCCATTCCTCCCTCCCCTTCTCAAAGGAGAAGGGGAAGCACTGCTCTGCTATCCTATTTTTATATTGTTGAGCAGTTTGGAATAAAGATCCATTAAAGAGATTTGGGTGTTCAAAAGAAGAGTTTTTACGGTTTTTTTTTTTTTAATTTTTTTTTAATTTTTACTTTTGAAATGCTTGTTTCTTACGACAGAGCCTATTTGTCAGTTTATGAGGTGACACCTCATTTCTGAAAAAGCCATCTCTTCCAAGTTGATTTCAAAGTTTATCAAGATATGTAGAAAAGTTACAAATACAGATATAGTTCTAAGACATTAGTCAAAAATAGGAAGCTTTTGGGATTAGCAGACTGGTGATTTTTACCTCCATGTATATGACTAGTTCTTCTTTTTTTTTTTTTTCCTTCCGGTTCTGCTCACTCTGGCCATATTTATTTCATATATGTGGATATACTGCCACTGTCTTCAGACACATCAGAAGAGGGCGTCAGATCCCATTACAGGTGGTTGTAAGCCACCATGTGGTTGCTGGGAATTGAACTCAGGACCTCTGGAAGAGCGGTCAGTGCTCTTAACCGTCGAGCCATCTGTCCAGCCCCATATATGACTATTTGAAGGTCAATATTGACTTCTGTTTTAAGATGTTGACAAAATGGCCCCTTGAGTGAGTGACTCAAGATGAAGAAGCATCTAGTGATGGAACTGGAGTTCTGAGGGGCAGTCCCACAGTTGTTATAGGAGATAAGCCAAAGACTGATTCTTGATTTGGAGAAGTTGTACACACATGACCTAAGTCCTGAGTCTAAGTGCTTCAGGAATTCCTTGTGTATATATATTTTGGTTGAGATGAAAACAGAAAGCGGTGGCACCAAAAAAGTTGTTTTTAATATTTTCAGTTTTTATCTTGAATTTGTGCTAGTTTGCTTTCACATGTTAGGAGCAGAGCAGAGTTCTGAAGTCCAGAGAGTCCCAGATCAGATGAATATTTTGTATGTTACTGGATGGAGAGTTAGCTGTTAGTGTTTGTTTCTGTGCCATTACGAAGAAAATGATGAGCTGGATGTAATAGGCCATGATTAGAATTCCAACACGGAACTTCACATTGTGTGGACCCTGTCTCAAAAGAGTTCATCCAGAATACTACTGCTAAGGACGTCAGGCAGGACTGAGGCTGCGCACAGCTCAGCTGGCAGCATGCTTCTAGTGGCTTCTGGAAGGTGAAAGCAGGTCAAGTCCATCCTCAGGTCAAGCCCACCATGGAGTGCATGAGACCCTGTCTTTGTTTAGAAGTGAATGAAACAAAAAGGTGATCCAGGCCAGGGATAGAACAAGGTAATGGCAAGCTTGCCTAACATACATGAAGTCGTAGATTAGGTTCAGTTCCCAGCAGTGCAAAACTAGCAAACAAGCCACACCCTTTTGGGGCCAGCCTTGGAGCTTAGGTGGTAAGGCTTGCTCTTCACTTAGTACAAGTGCCAGCCTGACAGTGGTGGTCCACGCCTTTCATCCCAGCACTTGGGAGGCAGAGACAGGCGGATTTCTGAGTTCGAGGCCAGCCTGGTCTACAGAGTGAGTTCCAGGACAGCCAGGGCTACACAGAGAAACCCTGTCTCCAAAACCAAAAACCAAAAACAAAACAAAAAGAATCCCTAAGATCCACACTGGCTGTGGGAGTCTGCATTTGTCTGAGTCAGCTGCTGGGTAGAGTCTCTCAGATGACAGTCATGCTAGACTTCTGTCTGCAAGCATAACAAGAGTTATCATTAATAGTGTTAGGGATTGGTGCTTACCCATAGGGTGGGTCTCAAGTTGGGCCCGCAAGAATATCCTTTTTAAAAAACAGTTTTGTTATGTAGGTTAGATTGGACCCGGATTTGGTCCCCACTTCAGCCTCCCAAGTAGTTGGGGTTTTAGGCATACATTATTTTACTTGGCTCAGTGTCTTTATAAGAATTTTTAAAATGTAATTTATAAAAGCAGAAGCTTTTACCTTGTTCTTGTCATTTAATTATTTGTAGCACAATAATCATGAATAAGAAATATATCTTGGGGCTGGAGAGATGGCTCAGTGGTTAAGAGCACTGACTGCTCTTCTAGAGGTCATGAGTTCAAATCCCAGCAACCACATTGTGGCTCACAACCATCTGTAATGAGATCTGATGCCCTCTTCTGGTATGTCTGAAGATAGCTACAGTGTACTTATATATAATAAATAAAATCTTTTAAAAAAAAAAGTGGGCTGGACAGTGGTGGCGCATGCCTTTAATCCCAGCACTTGGGAGGCAGAGGCAGGTGGATTTCTGAGTTTGAGGCCAGCCTGGTCTACAGAGTGAGTTCCAGGACAGCCAGGGCTACACAGACAAACCCTGACTCGAGGAAAAAAAGAAAGAAAGAAAGAAATATATCTCTTGTTGCATACCATTGACAATAGAAAAACAAGAGTTTTGTAGCTGAAACAAGTTTGCTTATTGTATGACATGCATTGTAGTTGGAGAAAGGGAAATGATAAGAATAGAAAGGGTGGAGTAACTGAGTTTCTGTGCCCAGTTGAAAGTGCTTTTGTAGCTTGGTGTGGTGGTACAGGCCTTTAAATCTAGCACTTGGGAGACTGAGTCACAGGTTCTCTGTAAGTTCAAGGCCAGCCTGGTCTACAGAGAAGACAGCAAGATGTAGTGAAACTCCATCTCAAAAAACAAATAAGGGTACCTTTTCTTTTCTTTTTTAAGTAGTAAAATGTCTCTGAGATAAGAAACCTTCATTTTTGCCAAGTGAGGAGGAACATTGTTTGAAAGAGAACAGCTAATATTCCAATGTTAATCTTAAACTGTATTTGTTTACTGTTACAAGCTCATAGTTCTGTTGGGAAACAAATGAACACTCTCATTTTTTTTTTTTTTTTAACCCACAACCCTTTTAAAAAAAAAAAAATCATACAAAAAAAAAAAAAAAAAAGATCATACCAAGAGTGAACATTTCTGACTTAAACTGTAGGGTCTGTGTTCTCAAGATTAGTTTGTACATTGGATTTAGCAGTTCATCTTCTCATCACGCTTATGTACTGTTTTCTAGGGGCTCTAAACAACAAATCATTGTATCTTGTCTAAGCTGAAGAACCTTCTAGAATCTAGTGGGTCCTTTAGACAAGAATATAGGAAAATCTTTAAAACAGTGTCTGCCACCTCCCAGCATATTCTGTTAGTATTGTCAAAAGTCATTGCTTGTATTTCAGTTCTTAATATTCTTTAAGATGGAGATGTCATTTAAACTTTCATAGGCCTTGAAGTGGTTTTGTAAGGCTATGATTGGCTTCCCTACTCCTGGCAAACTCTATGGTGGAATAATCAATCTGCTGTCCTGTGGGAACATTTGAAAATAAGCCGTGTAATGAAGCTTGTCTTAAGTTGAGATCACTGGGAGATTGTGTTTTCCTACTTTTATAGGCCGCACTGTGATCTCCTGCAGTGTATCAGGGGGGCTGGAAGCTTAAGATCATGGTGTCTGTGTTGGTGGATAGATTGTAGAAGACAGTCTGTTGATGGTATTTTTTGATTGAATTTAAATTAAAGCTTTGATTCTTGAAGTTCTACAAAGTACCATTGAGGAGATTTTCTTTCTTTCTTTTTTTTTTTTTTTAAATATCAGGGCTTAGTATATAGCTTAAGGTATAAGTTCCCTAGTGTGTTGCCTGAGTGTCTCTGTCTTCCCACAGACGTGTGTCTTGCAGCTTAGCCTTTGAGCTTCACTGAGGAAGCACTGAAATATTCAGTCCAGCCCTGTCTACTCTGTGTGGAAGGAAAACAGAACTGCTTTTGGGAGCTGGATCTGTGGGTTATACCCCTGCTGTCATAAGGACAGGATTTTTCCTTTTTTTTTTTTTTTTTTTTTAAACTAAGATTATCAGTCATTTGCTTGTTGTCTTTTTAGATAGAAAATTAAGAGACTTGACTTGATGCAGTTTCAGGTCCTGTAGCCCATGTTAGACACTCTCAGTGTAGCAACAGTTAATTAAAGGATATTAGAATCCATCTCCCATCCCCATCCAGATTTACTAAATAAGAGTGGCAGCAAAATTTAGGGATTAGAAATACTGTGTACTTTGTTCTACTGCCTTTTAACAAGGATCAGCATGTGAAGTCCTGATGGTGTAATTCCGTAGGCCTTGATTACAGAAGGAGCTGATGGGTTTACTAGTTGGTGAATTCTTGAGTCACCAGCTATTAGGCCTTTATGTCCAGATATTATTTTAATTTATGGAGTAAGGTCCCTGAGTTCTCCTCTTTCCTTCCACAGGGCAAGCAGGAGGACTTCAAGACGACAGTTCTGGAGGGTATGGAGACGGCCAAGCATCAGGTGAGGGTGGCATTAGATGCTTGCCACTTTAGCAAGAGCCGCCAGGTCAGGGAGTGATTGATGCTTGCAAGTGTTTTTTGGCTATGGTATTCTCATTGTAGCCAGAAGCACAGGGATAATGTGACCCACAGGATAGAATAATGTAAGTAAGAGAGTGTAGCCAGAGCAAAGGCAAGCAGATTCTGTTGAAGTCCTCAGGCCGATCTCAGCCCTCCATTCTTCATGTTTTTGAGGAGATGGCGGGTACTTCTCTTGGGAATAATGGGACTTTTAAAGAGAAACATAGAAGTAGTCGCAGACAAGAAACCATGGATTCAAGTCTTTACAAGGCTAATGTATTTTAGGACTAGACTGTAGGTGGCACCTTACATAGGTGTGATTGTTGGTACTGGGCACTTTTTCCAATTAATCGTATGTAGTCACTTTACAGTTGAATTATTAGGGTAGAAGTTGCCAAACTCTGAATTTTGACTTCTAGGAAAAAGTAAAGAATATAGGGCCATCATTTGGAACAGTTAAGCTTGTTCCCAGAATCTAAAATAACATGTTTGTGTTTCATCCTTTCGTCGTTGAAGTGTATGAGTGTGTGCGTGCCAGGGCCAAGAGCTGGTTTCTTTAGACACTTGGAGAAAATTGGAATACATATTACTTAATATTGTAGGCTGTCAGCTCTCATTTAAGTATAGAGTAAGATATTTGTCTGTAGTGGTTTGTCTAGCAGGTTCAGGACATATTTGTGTTTTATTTTGGATCAGATGTAGTTCCTTGGAGATAGAGCAGTTGGTAGTTCGTAGCCAAGGAGATTTGGAATGTTCAAAGTGGAGATCTTTCCACACTGTCCCAAGGATCAGGGGGTTTATAATTAGTCCATGCTTAACCTTAGAGGGGTGCACTTCTTAGAATGCCAGTGATGTAGGAGATCTTCCTTGAAACTTGACTAGGGACGACCTCTATAGAGTCTTAATTTCAAGGAAACCAAGTTTTCTTGTTGGTGTTTGTTTGTTTGTTGTCTTTGCTTAAATAAACAGTACATTGTATTGCTGGTACAGCAGCAGACTGCCATGGGAAACTGTAGAGCATAGTTCTGGATGTTGCTAGGAAGGAGGTAAATGTCATGAACCCACCCTCCAGCCCTCTTGCATATGTGTGTGACACTGAGTTTAAAACATGCCCAAGTGGTCAGCATTCTTCTCCAAACGAAGCCAGGTAATCTTGAGGGTTTCTTACAGCCAGGATTGCATCTTGGTTTGTTAAATCCATGTTGATGTCTGTTTCCTAAGTCTTAGAGCTAGATGGACGCTTAAGGTCATCTTGTCTAACTTCCTGCCTTCAAACAGATAGTGCAGAGTATCTCCTGTTGATGAGTTAGAGCCTGAAAGAAGCCCAAAGCAGCTTAATGAGCTGTCCAGCAGTGAGCCAACATCTGTGCCGTGAGAACTCAGGGACCTTGCTTCTTAATGTAGACTGTTCTGCATACTAATGGTAGGCATCTCTCTGCCACAAACATAAAATCTAAGTATGAGAACTCATGACTTTGCTTTTCTTCTCCTGTCTTTACTCTTTTTTATTTTAAACTTGTTGTAGGACCTGCTATGCCTGCTGATATTAAGTAAAGACTTTTTATGTAGATCCAGATCCTGTCAGGCTTTTGTTTTCACTTTCAGTCTGAAATCTTGTTAATTTACCTTTTTTTTAAATTTATTTAAACAGTAATCAAAGGCAAATGATACCTGGAGGCCTCCTTTCTCTAACTTCTTTGTTGCTTACACAAGTCAAAATACCATTTACATCTCATAAAAATCAGGGAAAATTAATTTTGTGGCATAAAATCCCTGCTGTGTTCTTTCTTAGTTAACCCACTCTTTTCTTTAAAAAGGAAGGTTTTGTATGTTTTCAGAGATGGCATCAGGTTAGAGAGGGCATGGTGGTTCAGTGTGATTGCAGACTGAAGGGAGGCCGTTCCAGAACTGTGTCAAGGTGGGAGGCAGGACCGAAGCTAGGCAGGCTGAGGCTTCTTAAAAATTTAGGCAACATCTTTGTAATGTTCTAAATTTCTAGAATAATAGATTGTATTAAGTGTACACAAACACAGAAGTGAGAACTGTATTCCAGAGTCAAGTGCAACTTACTTCTGAATTCTATGTACTGTTGGTTACTTTAAAAAAAAAAAAGGTCGTTGTCCAGGTCACAAGTTTCCTGTGGGAGATCGGTATGAGTTGTGGGGTTGTCTAGAGTCGTCTCTGCTTCATTCAGGAAGCTAAATCAACACACCTAAGGAAGATGTTTTGATTTAGTTTCTGGACAGTTTGTGCCAAATTAACTTTTTGTTTTCTTGGAAAAAGGCTAGACTTGTTTTAAATCTTGTCTCCCAATTTTCATAATAGCCTTCATTCTTTGAAATAAAGATATCTCTAAAGGAAAAAAGATCCATGACCGAGAGGGTTTTTTTTTTTTTTTCTTTTT
>JADRCD010232004.1:943-19178 GCA_019843815.1 Montemys delectorum | reverse complement strand
TGTGTGTGTGTGTCTGTGTGTGTCTGTGTCTGTGTGTCTGTGTCTGTGTGTGTATGAGTGTGTGTGTATGTGTGTCTGTGTGTGTGTGTCTGTCTGTGTGTGTCTGTGTATGTCTGTCTGTGTGTCTCTGTGTGTGCATGTGTGTGTCTGTGTATGTATGTCTGTGTCTCTGTGTGTGCATGTGTGTGTCTATATGTATGCATGTGTATGTGCATGTATGTGTGTCTATGTTTGTATGTATGTGTCTGTGTGTGTATATGTCTGTATGTCTGTGTGTATGTCTATATCTCTGTGTGTGTATATGTGTGTCTTTCTCTTTCCCTCTCACTGTGTTTGTGTATGTATGTATGTCTACATCTGGCTGGCTGGCTCTGTGTGTTTATGTATGTATGTATCTGTCTCTTTCTCCCTCTCTCTCACTCACTGTGTGTGTGTGTCTTTGTCTCTGTCTGTATATCTGTGTGTGACATGGTTTTTGTTTTTGTTTGTTTTGATGGTGGTGGTGATTTTGGTTGTTTGGGGTTTGTTTGTTTGTTTGTTTTGTTTTGTTTTGTTTTTGTCTTGTCTTTTCCTGGTGCATGTGGCATCCACTGCTCAACTTGCAAACAAAAAGTCTGTGTGTCCACCTTCTCTAAACTGTTTGATGCAGGAACAGTCTCCTTCAGAGTCTCAAACCTCCATAGCGAATGAAGCCTGGCTCATGGCAGACCATGGCAGGTGCCATGCAAACCAGAATGGCCCTAGGGGCTTGTGCTCTCATAGAGGGACAGGGCCTTTTGGTGCAGATAGATGTCTGGGAAAATCTCATTAAGACTTTAATCTTCTGGGGCTGGAGAGGTGGCTTAGCTGTTAAGAGCACTGACTGCTCCTCAGAGGTCCTGAGCAATTCCCAGCAACCACATGGTGGGTCACAACAATCCTTAATGGATCTGACGCCCTCTTCTGGTGTGCAGGCTTACATGCAGGTAGAGCACTCATATACATAAAATTATTAAATAAAGTAGTATATATAGTAAAATTTTAAAAAGAAAAGAAGCGTTTCATCTTGCTGGATGATGTAGCATACCTTTAATCCCAGGCAGAGCTCTTGAGTTCAAGACCAGCCTGTTCTAGACAGGGAAACCCTGTCTCTAAACACCCCCTCCACTCCACTCAAAAAAGACTTGAGTGTTTTCGTCTTCAGATCCTGGCTTCCCTCTGCTTAGGAGATGAGAACTCTGCTCCTAGGATGGGAAGCTGTGCTGCGTTTCTTTCAGTCTGAGCACTTGTGCTCCATGCCAGGTGTCTTTGAAGACTCTCACTGCGTTATCTCTGACCTCATGAAATAAGTATGCCATGTTATGGGAACATTGAGGTTTAGGAGCAACTGATCCAGACCATGCTGTAGCTTTTTTTTATTTTATATCTCCCCTTGTTTTGAATGTATAGAATACATGTAGAAAGTCATGTGTCTCATAAATGTATGGCTTGGTGAATCTTCACCACTTTGACACACTCTCGTGACCAGCCCGTGATCAAACAAGCAGCTTCTTCCCTTTGCAACCTGCCTGCTGCATGCAGAGAGAGCCCTGGAGAGGACTACAGGGCGTGCCTGTGCTCTTTGTGTCTGACTGCTTCCACCCAACAGTACGCTTTTGATATGGCCTGTAAGACCTTTCCACAGAAAAGAGAGTAATGGAATGGTGTCTGCAGACTCGGAATGTTTTCCTGGGCCATGGCCAGTGTAGGTTTTGAGTGTCCACTTGAGATTCTCACAGTTAGTGCTGTCTGGCCCAGAGACTGTGCAGCTTGAGGCAAAGGAGAAGTCGGTCACCCAGATCAGTCTAAAATGCTGCTGGTGTGAGATTCTATTCATCCTTACTGTATTATTAAGTATTATACCAAGATATTTACCTTGACTTCTGGAATCTGGGGACGTCCTCTCTCCTACACTGTCCTCTGACCTCGTTGACGACATTCCTGGGTGTGGCTGACTCCTGGGTTTGCTTGGGGAGCACAGTGCTGTTTGCTGAGGTGCTGGGGGACAGTGCTGAGTTGCATGTGTGTTTAGTAGATGCTACTAGATAGCTGTCCACAGTGTCCTTGGTTTGCAGCCCTTGTGCTGTGCAGAATCTGGTTCCATACAAAGAGTGACATGTGTCCCCATTGCTGGCAGAGTGCAGTTTCATGTCTTCTGGAGGTCTATCTATTATACATCTTTCTGCTGAGCTGGTGTGGATCTGTTGATGTTCTGTGTCTCACTATGAATATCTCTTACTCTGCAGACTACATTTTCATGTTTTGCCTTTTCTTCTTGTTGAGCAAATTCCTACTTAGTAGAATTTTTCTAATGATTAGGGCCTTTACTGCCTTGTCCAAAGCCATCTTGACTCAGTGTGAGGTGAACATGCCCAAATGCCGTTGTCTTCCCTTCCAGAGTTTTGTGTTGCTGTGCTCTCAGAGCTCTGCCAGGCAGCCGTGATCCCTGCATGGGAGGTGTGGGCTGGAGCAGCAGGCGTTTGCTCTGAGTGTCGTCACACTGGACCTGGTGACTGTGTGAGCTGCTTCCAGCTCCTCTGCTCGGTTCTGTCCGGCATTTGTCCAGGCATTAGGTTCACAGTTTTCATTCTGAGCATTTGCAAGTGTTGCTGAAGCTGCTAATCTGTCCTCCACCTGTGTTCTTTTCCAACATTGCTCCTGTTACCTCTGACCTTTTGTGCTTCCATGTGTGTGCTATGCTCACTTGTTCATTTCTTCAGAGAACCTGCTGGGCGTGGACTGAGCTAGGGGAGAGTTGTGCACTGAGTTGAGGAATGCTGGCCTGTGTTTAATACTGAGTCTTATCATTGTTGGAGCCATATAGCTAAATTCTGGTTTGGTTTGGTTTTATTTGTATGTGTATTGTTTGCAAGTAATTTTGCATGCCAACTTGACTAAATAATGCACATATTAGTCTTCAGAATTAACAGGATTAGCCACTGCCATGGAGCAGGACTCTGCCGCTCCTGGCTGACTCTCTCACTTTGGCCCTTTGCTCATGGGACCTGATTTAGACCTGCAGCAGCATGTCTGTGTGCGATCTGTCATAGAAGACTGGATGGGTGGTTACAGCTACATACCATCCCTCCAGTTATTCCTGGTTGTTCCCTTCTGGTCTGTTGACAAGATCACCTGAGAGGCTTGGCCCGGTCACCAGCTCTGAGTGCTCACATGGCCGCCTGTGCAGTCTTCATGCTGTGTAGTTGAACCAGTGTTTCCCCTTGGCTTTAGCCCCACAGCTAGCAAAGATGTGCTTCTCTTCTCTGGTCAGGATTAGATGAAGGAGTTGGGAGTTTGTAGAAAGGGTCTCACTGTGTAAACAGGCTGGCATCTCCTGCCTTAGTCTCCTCACTGCTGGGATTACAAGTGCATGCCACCACATATGGCTAGATCAGGAATTACTATCTCTTTGCTTGGAATGGTCACTGCACAGTGGACTCCATGAAAACCCATGAACAGAGTCTGGCTGGAGAATGTGTGTATGATTCTCATTTACAGGCAAGCACCAGGATGCTGTGGGTTGGCGGGAAGGAGGCACTAAATGAGATTTTAAAACAATTGGTGAACGATTCCTACTTGAAAACGAGAAAACCACTTAGGGAGCTGCACTCCAGTTTCATGGCTGCCCTGAGTGTGACCTCCTTCGTGTGAGCTGATGCACAGAGCCCCTGTGCCTTTCTAAGTAGCAGGTAGACTTCATGGCCCTCATGCCACTGGGCCTTTACTGTGGGACCCAGGCTCTAATTAGTTCTCACAAAAGGTAGGTTACAGGTTGGAGGCACACCTATTTCCCCTAATGCCAAGCTCACAGGTACACCTCTAATGGGTACTACCATCTCCCCCAAGGAAAAGAGAAAGCCCTCTATCCTCAAAAACGTGCATGGGAACAAGGCACTGCTGTACTTTGAACTGTTTGGCCCATGGAAAGCAGCTCTGGGGCAGTGAGGGCATGCGTAGAATGGGAAACTGCACAGGCTTCTGATCTCTTGCTTCCTAGTCTCTTTCAATCCTGTTGTCTCCCTTCCCAGCAAGCCATCCCTTTCCTGTGGATGGTAACCCTAGCATGGGAACAGAGGGATCTTGGCGACTCCCTCCCAGCCTCTCCAGCGCCCTCTGGGGCTCTGACTGATGAGCCTCCATGCAGACTCCATGGTTACGTGCTGGGGTGTTTGTGCTCGCTGTGTGCTTGCTGCCCCTGCCCTCACCTGTGCAGTATCCCTAGTGGGTCGTTAGAGACTAAAGCACAGTGTGAGTGCAGACATGGCCACAGCGCCTCATCCCTCTCCTCTATCCATTCCCACCACAGTTCCCTCACAGGTCTATGTCATGCTCCCCTCAGAAACAAGGCAGTAAAGTCCAGCATTCTCCCTCCAGCTCACAGCCATGCAGCTTTGCCCTTCTGTGCTGCAGCGCCAGCCTTCCCACCAGCCTTCCCACCAGCCCTCACTCCGAGGTCAGTCCCTCACCTAGCTCTGTCCCTCAGCTTTCACGATGCCGGCCTTTCTCTCCGTGTACACCCCTTGTCTCCCTCCTTTGAGCCGCCACCTCCCTCTATAGTGTGTCTGCACTGGACCCTCCGCCTTCTCTCTTCTGTCCTGTCTCCTGTTGTTTGTTGTGCGTTCGATCCTGCTGTGCTTTGCTGCATCCGAGACAGTGTTTAGGGTGAGCTCTCTATCTCTGAAGTGACCCACAGCTGGGTCATACTCTTAGTCCTGCTTGATTCATCTCGGTTCAGGGCTGCTGGGCACATCACTGATGTACTCTGACTTCCAAAGTCCATACCCATGTGATCTTTCTCTGTCTTCAAGACCGTTCCCTTCACTGTCTTCTTGGAAGGTCCCACCTATCTTCTTGACCTTTAATAAGACTGGGTCCCTTCTCTAGAACTCAACTTCCAAAAACAAAAAAAAACAAAAAACAAAAAAAAAAACAAAACCCAGGCTAAATATGGTGCACACCTGCAATCTCAGCTCTCAGGAAGCTGAGGAAGGAAGATGATGAACTGCAGGCTGGTATGGGTAGACAGGGAAACTATCTCTCAAAACAATACTCATAGTAATAGTGAAGAAATGGTGGTTCTTTAGAGAGACATGTGCTCTCCTGCAAAGAACTGGAGTCCAGTTCCCAAGACTCACAGTGGGTGGCTCACAGCCACCTCCACAGCTACCTCTTGTCACACCCTTCCTCACAGTTGACAGGAACATCCAAGTGCTCAGGCCACAAATCCAGACTTCCTTTGTCTCCTGCCTAGGCTGTTGACAGAGCCTATAAGGCCAACGCCCTCCAGCTCAGGCCACTGTGGTCACTGTCCTGCCCCCTAACTGGCTCTTTTGCTTTCCCACAGCACAGCCCATTCTTTGCTGAGCAGCTGACGGCATTCCAGGTGTGGCTCACAATGGGCGTGGAGAACAGGAGCCCCCCAGAGCAGCTGCCCATCGTCCTGCAGGTCAGTAACTTCCCACAGGCTGAACTGAGCCACCTGTTCCTCAGGAGGTGGGCTGGGCTTCAGGTGAAGGGTGCATTGATGTGTCACATCTGATCTGAAGTCGGTACATGCTCGCTTACTCCCAGTGGCCTTCTCTTGGCAAAGCCACTGAATTCCCTTTTTCCTTTCCCAATTAAATATAGATTGGGGTAGATCACCACTCCCTCCTCCCGCTTACACGTTAGGAACTGATGAAGTCCACTGCTAACGAGCCTTGCTCTGTGCAGAGTTTTGGCATCACCACCTCCTTCTGTTTGGAAGGACACAAGATGTGAATTTGTCCTGTGCGGAAAGGGTGAGGCGACCAAGCAGATCCTACCGGGGCTACAACATTCACTCTCCTGACCAACACCAGAGCAACACAGGCCAACGAGGTGCTGTCAGCTCTTCTTGCTGTGTCCTCATAAGAAACAGAACCTTCTGTGTGTATGTCAGTAATTCATGTGCGAACTGGTCGGCTTCTGGAGGACCTGTTTACTGCCTGCTGACTAAAATGACATGGGAGAGGGATATGAATAGTGGATGTGTCATCCCAGTTGGGTAGATAAGTCACAAAGATTGTGTCTTATTAAATGTGTGTTTGGGGGAGAAACTGATGAGCTAGGTTGTGACTAAGAAAAGACCTTTTGCACTGAGCACAGGGTCCCCAAATAAGGAGCTAGAAAAAGAACCCAAGGAGCTGAAGGGTTTACAGCACCTTAGGACGAGCAACAGTATGAACTAACTAGTACCCTCAGAGCTCCCAGGGACTAAACCACCAACCAAAGAGCATACATGGTGGGACTCATGGCTCCAGCAGCATGCGTAGAGCAGAGGATGGCCAAGGCGGTCATCAATGGGAGGAGAGGCCCTTGGTCCTGTGAAGATTCTATGCCCCTGTGTAGGGGAATGCCAGGGCTAGGATGAGGGAGAGGGTGGGTTGGTGAGCAGGGGGATGGGGAAGGGAACAGGTGTTTGTTTGTTTGTTTGTTTGTTTTTCTGAGGGGAACTGGGAAAGGTGATATCATTTGAAATGTAAATAAAGAAAATATCTAACTTAAAAAAAGAAAAGAAAAGACCTTTTGCTCTGGGACCATTGACTAGATCAGACACCTAGGATTGGCAACTTACTGTAAAAGCCAGAAAATGCTATTTATCAAGTTTCAGGGGCAGTTGAGCTCAGGCAGAAGCTGTGGAAATCATGAGGGGGTACCACTTGGAAGGTTAGAAAGCCATCCTACATCTCTGGAGGAGTAGAGGGCAGGCTCCCCTCCCAATGGGAGGAGCAGAACTTGCCAAGGGCCAGCGACGGGGCCATCACTCTCCACAGCTCTTGTTACTGTCCTCTATAAAATGGGCCATGGGTCTGATTTCCACCTGCCTTAGGACCTTGGCCTTGCTTCCCTCAAAAAAGGTCTTGTGCTTGCTCATTAGGGCTGCTAGCCACATTGTGGTGGACAGCCATCCATTTTCACTGTGCCAAGTGCTCAGAACAACTGTAGCTCAAAAGTCTCTCTCCATAGAACACAGCACCCCCACCCCCCACCTCACAGTCTCAAGACATGATTCACCTATCCCAAATCTTGGGTTTCTCCCTGTCTAAAGTCCCTCTGGTAATCCCAGCAGGGGGTAGGGGGAAAAGACAGGAAAGAAGAACACGTGTAACATAAAGAGTTAACAGTAGCCTGTTCTTCCTCAAGTGGGAACTTTGTAGAATGACCTTGGGTTGAGCCAGAGGTAATGCTATTGTTACATCTTTTCTGACATTATGAAAATAATTATCACTGCTCCTCTTACATGTGTCTAGCATAGTTTTAAGAAAGTCCTGGAACTGCAAGAGGAGCTAGAAACTAATCAGATGTTTCCACAACAAAGTAAAAGTAACAACAGCAGGACAAGGCCTGGGGAGGGGAGGTACCTGCGAGATTCCGTGATTCCAGTAAATGGCAGCAATACTGGGGGCGCCTCTGGGTGGACTGGGTCACCATACGGCTCTCTCTCCAACCTGCATGGTATTGCAGCAGCATAGCAGAATAGCACTGGTCCTCCCCACAGCAGAGCTCCAGGGCTGGGCATGGTCATCTAGTTCTTTGGGATCTGGCAATAGTCCTTTTGTAAATAGCTTTTATCGACTTTATTTTTCATGTTCCATTTACAACCCACACTCTCTCAGGGAAAAAGAAGACCTCTAGAGCCAGCCTGATGCCAAACATGGTGCAAGAGCTGTGAAAGAACACAGCCATCTTCCACGGGGTCTTTTAGACAAACGTAAGGAGCAGGTCCTCTACCACACGCAAGGCTGTCTCCCAGGCCAGGACCAGTCTGACTCAAGGGACGAGCCCTGATGAACATACCTGGGGTAGACAAAGGACAGGACAGAAGCTGGGGAGTGCAGGACTCTGGGAGGCCCACCTGACCTCACTCCATTTGTTACTTTCCTAGCTTTGTCCTGAAAACCTTTATTGTTGCCAAAGCCTGGAGCAGCTCTGTTAGAGAAGGAAAAAAGATCTTAATACAGGTGGCAGTGATTTCTTTCAGGTCCCCTCACTCCCATAAACCATAGTGAATTCCTTCCATCCAGAAAGAAGCGTTAGCTGAGGGCTTGTAGCCACAGTGAGAGGTTCCATCAGGCTCTGTTGAGTGTAGCCCCATTGAACAGTAACATGGGCCTGGCCACTCCCTTTCTGCCTTTAAAAAGTGACATCAGACTGCCATGCCCTCCAGCTCATAACTGCTGACATCAAGAAGCCATTTCAAAGGGTGGGCCTTTCTGGCTTTGTATGGTTCTGCCTGGGATTCTTCTTCAGGGCACCCGGGCAGAAGGAGAAAGTCAGCATCAGACAAGAAAAGCCAGAGTGGTTCACAGGGCAGAATTATTCTCTTAGCATGGGTCTTGTGAATCACTTGCCTTTCACAAAGTGTTTGCTGTTGGTGCCTCTTATTTCAAACATAGTCTGAGCCTGAAGCTCAAGACCATTGTCAGGATTCAGGACAGTGTGGGGTGCCACCACAGTTCTGCCCTGCATGCCATGATAGTGTTGCCCCTCAGAAGTTCCTGGGTCTCCTGCTGGAGGTGGGAGTCCTGGCCCACCAGAGCCTCAGTCTCTCTTCATGTTTCAGGCAAACCCTGAGCACAGTTCATATATGATGAAGCAAGCCCTACCTCGAGTTCACTCTAAAGTCCTGCTCTCCACAGAGGAGCAGGAGCCCAGAACCTGCTCACTTGCTGTCAGCTGTGAGTCCCTACATCTGGGACAGCTTGGTTCTCGGCCTGGTGTTTTGCCTGCATGTATGTCTGTGCAACATGTTCACTGCCCACAGAGGCCAGAAGAGAATATTAAATCTTCTGGAGAGCAGCCATAGATGCTGTGGACCACCGCAAGCCCAGGTCTTCTGGGAGAGCAGCCACTGATGCTGTGGACCACCGTGAACCCAGGTCCTCTGGAAGAGCAGCCACAGATGGCGTGGACCACCAAGAACCCAGGTCCTCTGGGAGAGCAGCCATAGATGGCGTGGACCACCAAGAACCCAGGTCCTCTGGGAGGGCAGCCACAGATGCTGTGGACCACCGTGAACCCAGGTCCTCTGGAAGAACAGCCACAGATGCTGTGGACCACCGCAAGCCCGGGTCTTCTGGGAGAGCAGCCATAGATGGCGTGGACCACCGTGAACCCAGGTCCTCTGGAAGAGCAGCCATAGATGGCGTGGATCACCAAGAACCCAGGTCCTCTGGGAGAGCAGCCACAGATGTTGTGGACTACCATGAGCCCAGGTCCTCTGGAAGAGCAGCCATAGATGGCGTGGACCACCGTGAACCCAGGTCCTCTGGAAGAGCAGCCACAGATGCTGTGGACCACCGCAAGCCCAGGTCTTCTGGGAGAGCAGCCATAGATGGCGTGGACCACCGTGAACCCAGGTCCTCTGGAAGAGCAGCCATAGATGGCGTGGATCACCAAGAACCCAGGTCCTCTGGGAGAGCAGCCACAGATGTTGTGGACTACCATGAGCCCAGGTCCTCTGGAAGAGCAGCCATAGATGGCGTGGACCACCGTGAACCCAGGTCCTCTGGAAATGCAGCCAGTACTCTTTAACTGTCAAGGCAACTCTTCAGACCCCCACTTCTTAATTTTTTTGAAATAGAAATACACACCTAAAAAATCCAATCTATATTCTTAAAGTAATTTTAATTCATGTTGGACCTCAGTTTTTTAAAAGGTTTAAATCAATAGAAAAAAAACAGAAAATGTGCTATTTTGG
This sequence comes from Montemys delectorum, assembly GCA_019843815.1. Taxonomy (NCBI): domain Eukaryota; kingdom Metazoa; phylum Chordata; class Mammalia; order Rodentia; family Muridae; genus Montemys; species Montemys delectorum. The sequence goes on along the minus strand of JADRCD010232004.1, from coordinate 9,439 downwards.
GGAAAAAAATAAGCAGTATTTTATATTGTTCCTGTAGGCTTCATTATTTTTGTATTGAATGTTGATAGTGGACAGTGTTTTCCCAGGAGAATCTGCGTCTGTTCCTAAGGATTGTGTTGACCTTGTACTGAGCATTAATAAACCAGAGATGCCGGGTATTTTGCCCAGTCACATCCATCAAGTGTTGTGTGTGATGTTCCTTGTTAAAAGGGTGGGGTGGTCTAGCCAACAGCTAGTTCTTAATTATAGATGTTACACCCTGTATCCTATTTATCATCAGGAGAAGCCAATTGTGGATAGATGTGCAGATTAGGACATTTGTCACAGAATTGTCTGTGATGTCTAGCATTAGGGGAACCACTCAAACAAACCATGGACATTTCTACAGGGGACACACTGCTTCCATTGGGAGAGAGAAATATTGCCCCAAGTGTCTAGGGAGGGGAACAGTCCTTACACCTGTATAATCTCATTGAAAAAGAAGTGGGGATGCACCGTGCTGCACAGAGCAGAGCCACAGTGAGGGACCTCCTGAGCACAGCAGTGCTCACACTGTTCTTGGTGCAGGTGGTGGCATATTTCACTTGGGTAATGAAGTATTCTTTTTCAGCCTGTCTAAAGTATGAATTGACAGGCAGAAGCCCAGCTAGAAAAAAAGCCACTGAGTTGTATTGTCAGACCCCTCCAGGGCGACCCACTCAAACTGGAGCTTTCTTAGAGGAGTGGCAATCAGGTGTCATGCTGCTGTGGCTCAGTATCTTTCTCTGTTTTCCAGGTTCTGCTAAGCCAAGTGCACCGGCTGAGAGCATTGGACTTGCTGGGACGCTTTTTGGACTTGGGCCCTTGGGCGGTGAGCTTGGTGCGTGTCTTCTGCCTCACCTGAGGGAAGGGAAGCTAGGATTGGACTCAGTGAGGCAGTCTGAACTCCAAAGCAGAAGCAGCCATAGTCACTTCCTGCCAGCCAGGGGTGTCCTCGTTCCCTGCTGCTCTGGGGCTTTTGTCACTGTTAGATCCCCTCTAGGTTAGACTTCTCAAAGGTCAGCAACCATGGGCAGCTGACTGTGCCTTCCATGGCCTTTTTCTCCCAGAAGTCTGCACCCTCACACCGTCCTCGCTGATTTAGGCACAGTTCTAAACTCTTCTTTTGGGTCCTCTTTCTACAGAACAGAAGTAGGACCAAGCAGTGATCCATGTTTCCAACAAATATGTCATCAGGAAGTCAGAAAGAGGCTCAGGAAACCTGCAGACTAAGGATGTTTAGAGCTCTCCACCACCTGCACTGTGCAGAGCTTATTTGACTTTGTTTGCAAGTAAAGGTTTAAAATGGGAGCTAAAAAGATGACTCACGCCAACCAAAGCATACATGGCCCCTGGCCCTGCCCTGTGTAGCAGAGGACTTCCTTGTCTGGCCTCAGTGGGAAAGGATGCACTTAATCCTGTAGAGACTTGATGCCTCAGGGAAGGGGATGCTATGGGGAGAGGTGGCAGTGGGTAGGGGAGCACCCTCTCAGAAGCAAAGAGGAGGGGGGAGGGAGAAGAACTCCTGGATCGGGGACCAGGAAGGGAGGCAACATTTGGAATGTAAATAAATAAAATAATAAATTTGAGAAAGGGAGAGGGGAGAAAGTTGGCTCAGTAGGTAAGGTGCTTGTGCACAAGCATAAGAGCCTGAGTTCAGACCCACAGCACCCACGTAAAAGCTGGTACAGTGGCCAGCACTGGAGGAGGCAGAGGCAGCTAAATGAATCCCTAAAAACCATTGACAGCCAGTGTAGTCTCATCAGCAAGCTCCAGGATTAGTTCAAGATGGCCAGGAAACAAGGAGAGGAGGTTGGCTTCCCATGCGCGCTTAAGCATTCCAGCATACAGGTGTGCACGCACACACCTAGTTACAGAAAATTAAATACTGACATACTGACGTTTAAAACAATACTGTTGAAACAATTAGAAATCTATTTCATATTATAATCAATGCTGTCCACTGTGTGTGGTACACAGTGAAATGACCTGCATAGGGTCTGTGCATAGTGCTGTGAGCTGAGCAGGCTAGCACTCATCATGTTCTTAATAATTAGATATTGTCAACAGAGAGTGATCATCTGCCGGCTAGCATTGAAGGAGAGGGGAGAAAAGCCTAAAAATAGGAAGAGTGACATTGAAGGAGGAAAGAGAAGTCTAAAATTGAATAGAAGAATCCAGCAATAGTTCTTCCAGCTTGGTCCTGCAGAGGAGAGGCCAGTGATGCTGGTGACTTGAAGAGTGAGCTAACCCAGCAGCAGTGGAGAGGGGCCTCACGCCTGTGCTGACTCTTTTCCCTCCAGGCCCTGTCAGTGGGCATCTTCCCCTATGTACTGAAGCTGCTTCAGAGCTCGGCCCGAGAGCTGCGGCCACTCCTTGTCTTCATCTGGGCCAAAATCCTCGCTGTGGACAGTGTGAGTAACCTCCTTCATCCTCACAGGTGGGAAGCCACATTCCGCCCCTGGGCCAGGAGCTGCTTCACCCCACATGACAGCAGCACCTCCCCCCCTCCCCAGGTGTTAGGTGGGGCTGGCCACTCCTGTGTTTCCCCTGACCTTCTCAACTTGTAGCCTGAAATCTGTGGCTGTTACCCTTCCCAGCCCTTCTCTCTTACAGAATTGAGTAAAACTCTCCCCCAACATCTACCTCTGGTTACCAAACCATCCCTAGTCTCTCTGCCCGCTGCCAGATGACCAGTCTGTCTTCTGTGTGTTCCCTGACACCTGTACTCTGACTATTCCCTGATCGTTCTGTGTTCCTGACCATGGCAGCAAGTGGCCCTGAGCTCAGCCTGCCCCTCCCCCAAGCTGTGTCCTACTATACCCTTCTTTCCCTGTCCCAAGGCTTAGCCTATCACCTGTCTTGTCTTTTACCCATCCTGCCTGGAACCCTGGAGAGCCTTAATAGCCCTTCTTTACAGGTGACTTCCCAGCCCCGGCACTTTCCAGTTGTCACATCTCCTGGTCCTGCAGCCATTTTTCTCCCCCATGAAGATAGATGGTCCCTATACTCATAGCTTTGTGCTAAGGGCTGCAGGTGACAAAGAGGTCCCTGTCCTGACCTCAGCTGCCAACTAGAGCACACAGGTACAGACAGCTTTAAAAAGCATTCCCTGAGGGGCCAGAGTCACACCTTGCAGGAGCAAGAGTCACTGCTATGAAGGTGACAAAATGAAGAGTCAGGACAGTGATCTGTGGTGGGGCAGCAAGGATGTCAAGACTGTGACAAAGGGCTAGAGGCTGATGCTTCAAGCAAGCAAGGGACAGTAGAAAGATCCAGAGTTCTGGGAAGATGGCAGAGGATGAATGAAGCCTTCGGCTGTTTGTAGCAGGTTGTGGGGCAGAGAACCCTAAAAAATAAACTTTGGTTCTAAAATGGCCCAGTTAAAGTGGCGGATGGGATGGGGTAATGGGGAAGAAGCGCTCCTGAATGAGAGGAACTGAGGTGGGTGCAGGGCATGGGCTGTGAGGAGAGCCTATTCACAATTGCACCAACAGCCAGGAGAGGCAGCATCTCAATCAAACCCCACTGGTCCTCCTGGAGACAAAGCTGTAGCACAAGATGGGCTCCTTGAGTGGTCAGGATTTGACCCAACTAGTTGTCATAGCCTGTAAGATCCTTGTGTGCAGATGTGGACAGCAGGTGCAGGGTACCCAGGCAGATATGTTGACATCAAATGAATGTTGTGGATGACAGGGAACGCCCCTGTAATTTCAGACTGCATTCCATATAGGGTTGGAACCAGCTTGTCAAGGACTGTGGAGAGCAGATGGAACAGGGCCCTGGCAGGCGAAGAGATTGGCCTTACCTCAGCACCTTTGCTTCTGGGCTTGCTTTTGAGACAGTGGAGAATTTGGGAGGAAACAACCCTTTCAAAGGGTCACATATCAGAGATCCTGAATATCAGATATTTACATTATAATTTGTAACAGTAGCAAAATTACAGTTATGAAGTGGCAACAAACATAATTTTGTGGTTGGGGTCACCAAAACATGAGGAACTGAATTAAAGGGTTGCAGCATTAGGAAAGTTGAGAACCACTGATGTATAAGAATCGTCTGTTTCTAGCTTGGCTTCGGTGGACTTCTATCAATGTCGCCATGTTTGTATATGTATACAGCCTTGCACAGGGATTGTGTAGGAGTCCATGTTCTGCACCAACCTCGTAAAATGATTGGGGCTGCTCAGCTCAGAGAAGACGATGCAGGAGTGACAGGGCCGTTTTCTGCCTGTGACAAGCAGAGCATGATGGCCTCAACTGGCTCTGGCTCTATTTGTGAGCAGGAAGACAGTCACTGCAGGTCTGGCAGTGTCACAGGCTTGTTCCCTTTCCTGTGAGGCAGTGGAGATAGCCTTGACTTCCTGACCCTCCCACTCTGTCTCCTAAGTGCTGAGATTAAGGGTGTATGCAATGATGGGAGCAGAACCTGGAGTACTCTGTATGCTAGGCAAGCCTTTTACAGCCTGAGCCTCTCCCTGGGGCATTCTTTATCCTTGCTCACTAAAGTTGAGATCTGAGTCCCTCTGCCTTGGACCTCGTTCAGCCATATTCTTTGTGACCCTCTCCCCAGTCACTGGCTGGCCTAGAGACTATAAGGGCCACATCCCACAGTGTCATGCCAACACACCACCACACACGTTCCTTTCTCTCTTCACTCCCTCAACTCAGACTCTCCCCTGACCTTTCTTACTACAGATCCCCTGAGTACCTGCTCAGCCCCCTCCCACATTCACCTCCACCCCCAACTGGGCAGTGTGCTAGTCTGATGTTCATCTCACAGCATGAGTGTTCATGGACAGCTTCTGTGTGGTGCGGGATGCATGAGGGACTTACCCATCTGGAGATCACAGGGCTCTCTCCATTCCTGTTCTCTGTGAGGTTGAACCTTGGACCTTTATTGATATTTGTTCTGGACCCTGTGCGACAGCTCTGTGAGCTCCCTATAGTCTCTTGGACTGTCTCCTTAGATCGCAGGTCTCTGGTTCTGGGGGCCTACAGCCTAGCCAGGACCCGAGTGACTGCTGAACCGGTGCTGAGCTGTAGACATCCTGTGTAGCTCCTGCCGTGAGTCTTTTTGCTGGGCCACACAAAAAGACTCCTGTTTTGGCTTATCTGGGGCTGAGCTTGACTCTTGCTGGCCTAGTGCTCTGTTCCTGACCAACTGGTGAATGTTCTCCTGTGTGCTCCGTCATTACCCGATATTACATAGTTCAACCATGTATTTGCCATTCTATCTGTTGAGGAAATCTGGCCACAGCACTGGGTTTAGGGTTAAAGGATTGAGGTGAGCCCTGCCTCGAATCTGTCCAGCACCCTCCCTCACCCTCCGGGCTCTCACTGGCTTCTCTGCATCCTGACAACAATGTCTGGGCTTTCTACCTCCAGCAGCAAAATTTTAAACACCAGGACCGTGACATTTTGTGCATTTCAATGTAGTAGGGTCCCTCAGAGACAGCTCACCTATGTCACTGAAATGTGTTCTTGATAAACTGAAGCTTGCTTGTGTGGCTCACAGGGCTCATACTCTTTGATCATTTCTATGTTGCCCTTATCCAGATACACAGGAAGGCCAACTTACATTAACAGTACGCTTCTCTTGTACCCCATTATCTTCACCCTCTATGTCAGTGTGTTCAGAACTGGCAACATTGCTTGATAGCTGACCATGAGGCCACATGGAAAGACTCCTGGGAATCTGCCAAGGAACAAAGAAGTGGTCACAGAGCACAGGTCCGTGAGTGTGGGCAACAAGCTTCAGGTCTGCGGGTCAGACTGTGCGCGGGGTGCGGAGCCTGGCCCTTCTAGCCACTCATGTCTGCTGGTGCTTCGTGAACACTCGTGAGGGATTTTATCATGGTTATCAGTTTGGGGTTTGGTTTTTTATTTGTTCATTTGGTTTGGCTTCAGTATTTCTGTGCCTAAAGATAGGTATACCTGCATTTGCAACCTTAGGAAGAGCTAGCTATGGAAGCAGGTGGCATGTCCTAACAGTGCTTCACTAGGTTCCAATGGGTGGAGAAAGATACTTTAACTCCTCTCCATTCCTGTTTATCTCCTGGACACACTGACTTCCTGTGCCCAGGGCTGCACTCAGCTGTGAGCACAGGCCATGCTTCACTTTCGCAGCATGCTGAAGTCTGTGTGTGACACAGTGCTCAGCTGGAAACCCCCTGCCTGCAGGCACTGGACCATCCTCTGAGTCAGTCTCCTCACCAGCTTGTTACCACTGTTTACTTAATAGCAATCATCTTGCTGAGGGACATTCTGGAGTGCTTCTGCTTGACACTGAGCCTCATTTCCTCATCTTCCCTTCTTTTAATGACTTGGGACATAATTCTCAGAGAAATAAAAATTCCATGTAGGTATATGCAGCCTCCCCCCACACACACACATCTGGCCTTGACATCTAGCTGCCTCACTGTTCAAGTGGCATATGTGCCTTACCAAGCTCACAGTGCCCAGCTGATTCCAAGTTTGCCACTGTGAGGGTCCTTAGTACTTAGTACTCTACAGACGAAGTGATCTACGGTCTGTTGGTACATAATAGTCTACAGATGAGATGCCCTATGGTCTAGGACACAGCACTCTGCAGATGTGCTAACTTGTGGTATAGACAAGCCTGATGTGCAGTGCCCAGCAGTTGTTCTGCAGCAGGCACCCAGAGAAGAGTGGTGCCTCCTCAGGCTGGACTCTGCCAAAGCTCATCAAGAACTGATCTCTCCCAGGTATCTGAGGAACACTACTGTGTGCCACTCTCCTATAGGGTCTTGGAGGACCCAAGCAAAGGACAGGAGTCAGGCAGCCCATAAGGTGGGTTTAGACCTGAAGAGATGGCGGATCTTTGAAAGAACCCACATTTTCAATTCCCAGCACCCATGTCAAATAATTCACAACCACCTGTAACTACAGCTTCAAGGGATCAGACACCCACTTCTGGCCTCCAACATTCATATGGCAATCCTGTGCATGCAGAGATACACATAATAAAAATATGAAAAAAAGAAGGATGGGCAGGAGAGAAGCAGAAGATCCTGGGAAGAACAATATAAAAAAATGATGTTCTCTTTGACTGAGGGGCATTGCATATTACAGGGACACCCACCTGAGACAGCTGCCTCAAGACAAGGAGAGTGAGCCTCCTCAGAGCCGTCTTGTTCTGAGTCCCACAGTCACTCCCTATGCCTCAATATTATCCCTTTAATACTGTTGGTAAGTGGCCAGGCACATGACAACCAGGAAATATGACTATAGTGAGAAGAAAATAGCTCCATGGGAAACTGTTCAAAGCTGTTGCAGATGTCAGGTTTGGCAGACAAGGATGGGACTCTACTATCAGGAAAGTCATCAGACAAGTGGCTAGAAATAAAAACAACAGTGTGTGACCTGAGAAGCACATTGGAGTGCTCAGCAGTGAGTTCCACTCACAGGAGAAAGGAGTGACAGAGTTACATGAGGAGGGAAAGTTCTGGAAATCTGAGGAGTATCATGGAGCCATGCAGCAGCTGCAAAGGGTCCCACATGTTATATTTGGCTGCTTGAGCGATACAGAAATATTTGAAGAAGTAATGGCTAGAAGTTCTTCCAGTTTCACTGAAAACAACAAACCACAGATCTAGAAAGCTCAGCACGTCCCAGCTGTGAGCAAGATCCACCAACACCTCATGGCCACATGGCTGTCACAGTGTGATCAGTAAGAAAAAGCAAAGTTCAGGACCTTAGGAGACTTCATAACCAAGTCACGAGAATGGAAAAACTGACCACAGAGCAACATCTAAACGCAGAAGAAAAGTCTGTCAGTTTAGTTTCTCAAAGATGGAAGCAAACCAGAGATATCAAGACATACCTTGAAGATCTCTGAGCAGCAGACGGAAGCCATGTAACAGCAGGAGGCACTCGGGGTGAGGGCTGTGTGAGTGGCTTAGGATTTCTTCTCCTTAACGTTGAAAGCTCACTTTGAATGTTTATTAAAATGTGTCCTGGAAATGACAGCATACGGAGAGAGAACTCATGGTAACTGCTTTGTTGAGGAGAGACCAAAGGAATCCTTCCTTGGCTCTCACACTTTGAATTGGTCTGTGGACTGCATGTGGACTGCTAAAGTGTTGAGCAGGGCTTATCCAGGGACAAGGCACCCCATAAGGAGGAAATAGATGGCATTCTGTAAATAACCCTGAAGACAGAACAGGAGTTAAAGATAGCTGTTTTAGTTAAGACTACTGTTGCTGTGATGAGACACCATCACCAAAACAAGATGAGGTGAGGGTTTCCTTGTCTGAACACTTCCACATCTTAGTGCATCACTGAAGGCAGTCAGAACAGAACTCAAGCAGGGCCACAACCTGGAAGCAGACGCTGATGCAGAGGCCATGGAGGGTGCTGCCTACTGGCTTGTTCACATGGCAGCCTAGGGATGACACCACCCACATGGGCTATGCCCTCCCCCATCAATTACTAAGAAAATGCTCTACTATGCCCT
>JADRCD010232003.1:0-25258 GCA_019843815.1 Montemys delectorum | reverse complement strand
TATATATATATATATATATAAAATCTCCAATAGTCTCCCAGTAGAAGCCATGAAGTAATCTTGATTCAGAGTACATAAAATGTTCAGCTTATAGGGGTGGCAGCAGTGGTAATATTACCTAGCAGAGACACCCAGGCCTCAGCCTTAGCACGAGTCATCAGGAGGGACCTGGAGGGACACCAGAGGATCTCAGCTGTGTCTCTCTCAGGCAAGGAAAGATCAACGAAGATTTGAAACCCACAGTCACTGCACAGCTAGCTATATAAGTAAGCCTAGCTCAGTTTCCATCACTGTCTGTCGAGTTCTATTTACACTCTCTAAACATCGTGTGTCCTCCACGTGTCTTGCCTCAGCATATGTGTCTGTCTCAGCTGACATCACTCTGCCAATCAGAGTCTGAGTTGGCTGCCAGAAACTCCAGCACACCTCCAGGAATAGTTTGATGCATTTCTTTCAATGGAGTCCCAACAAATACCGTTCAACTATGCAGCGTAAGGAGGACCAATACATGAGTGTCGTTAACAAAGAATCCTTTATCACGTGTCCTTTCACATGCTTGCTTTAGCAAAACATCCTTTCACCTGTGTCTGCTTCAGTGAAAAGTTCCTTCAGGAGTCTGCCTTAGCCTTTCACCTGTGTCCACTTCAGGAAAGCACTCCTTCACCTGTTTGCACCAACAAAACACCATCCAACACAACTGACTTTCCAAAGAAACCTTAAGTTTCCACCTTGGGGGAGTTATTTTTTTTTTTTTAAAGAGGGAACAAGACTTCTCACTCACATGCCTGTTTTCTATCTTTCTGAAAGAAGGTATTAACCAAAAATAAAATCAATGTAGTCAGAACGAAGAGTATTACATTTGCCTAGGGATGGAGTCAAAGTCCGTTCAGCCTTGCAAATGTGTCTTAGGATTTTAGAAAAGAGTGGCTGTGTTTATAACTTAAAAACAATGATTTTAGTCAAATCATCACATTTCAGGAAGCAGATGTGATTAGATAGATGGCTCAGCCAATCAGAGTTCTCTTTACTCTATTCAGCCAATGAGAATTCATCTGCCCTGCTCAGCCAATCAGTTCATATGCCCTGTTCAGCCAATCAGAGTTCGCTCTGCCCTGCTCAACCAATCAGAATGCTCACTGCTCTAGTCAGCCAGAGTTCATCTGCCAAGCTCAGCCAACCCGAGTGCTCACTGTTCTTGAAGGGTCCTTCTTCCAGTACCTGTGTGAGACATGTCACAACTGCCTGCAACTCCAGCAAGTGTCTGACATCCCCTTCTGGACCCCCAGGGACCTGCACTTATTCGCACACAACCCCACACTGACAGACACTCACACACATAATTTAAAATAAAAAAAAATATTTAAAGAAAAGAAAAGGATGGGGTATTTTGTAAGGAAGGAACAAGGTACCATCTCATTTTCTGGGTAGTTTAGGAGAAATGGCACCTTGTGCGAAGGTGAAGAGAGGTCAACCATACTTTGGGGAAACCATGGTTTGGCCTTGTGGGAAGGTCAGTGTGCTTTGAGGAAGAAGGGCACGTGTGCAGCCCAGCTCACCATGCGGATGCTCCTTTTCTTTTCCTTTCTTTCTTTCTTTCTTTCTTTCTTTCTTTCTTTCTTTCTTTCTTTCTTTTAAAAAAGACTTCATGTTTTTTCTCTTGAACATGGAAAGATTAAATATCTGTGTATCATCTATTTGTGTCTGTTTGTCTATAACTGTAAATGACTAGACCTGAGAAAGGCCTGTTTGGGAGAATGATACAGATTATTGGCAGAAGGGGTAAAAATATGATGCATATAAAATCACACCATAAAAGGAACTTATTGCTTTGTACATTTACAAAATATATCTCACATATATATCACATACACACATATATCATATATACATATACATATATGTATATACATACACACGTAGGTATGTATGTATGTATGTATGTATGTATATGCAGACCAATACTCCCGACATGTTCATTTTCTTACTGTCCAAGGAAAAGCCCCTGATCAGAGAAGACAAAATAGAATCTTAATATTATTAGACTTTTAAAGTGGAGTTGTGGATACCTCTGTTGACTGGATTACTGTTCTTCCAAAAACCAACTTTCTTTTTTATGACTTGATAGTTAATGGACACCCAAACTGCAACGTGGGTACCAGCAGCCAAGATGGTGCACACATGACAGCACGTGTCCCGATATGAGTGGCCCAGAAAATGTCCACTATCTGGGTGGAAATATATTTAGAGAATGTTTAGTTGTTAGAGGATCAGCATCCCTTGCTGGATGCTCACATACCAGGGAACTGCTTTAAAGCGTTCTAGGAGGGGTGGGGTTAACAATAGGTGAAAAGAAGACTGGGAGAGTCTCACTGTTAAGGCTGGAGATGAGTATATGGAGAGACTCGTGTTGTTCTTTAGACTAAATAGTTGAAGGTATCTCTCACATGTATTATAAAGTCTGGTGACCTACAGGGGGAAATGCTGCTGATTTAAACTAAATATCATGATACACTAATATATTTCTACCCGCTATCAACAAAATTAACATTTTTTCCATCATCAGATGTCCAGACCCATCTGCTTGCTACAAACCTTTAGCTCATAGGGAGTGTGTGTACTTATGTACGCACATGCTCCTTTGCGCACCTGTACATGTTGTGTATGTGCATGTATGTGTGTGTATACTGAGGGCAATGTTGGGTATCTCCCTCAATCATTTATTTTTTGAAGATATGGTCTCTTGCTGAATCCAGGGCTCACCAATTAGACTAGACAGCGATCTCCAGGACCCTGCCACCCCTTCCTTCTCAGTACCAGGGTCACCGGCATGGGCTGCAAATCCAGCTTCATCACCGGAGTTCAGGGAACCTGAACTCAGGCTATATTTGTACAGTAAACATCTTACTGACTGAGCCATTTCCCCAGACCTCTCAAAAAAAAAACCCACTTTTTCAGTTTGCTTGCTAGAATAAAGACACAGTGAGACACCCTTATAGCTGTATTTACTGGCATATACCTATTGAAGTATTTTCTCTTCTTGCGTCCTAGCATTAACCCTTCATTATTTCTTCTCACCACTAATTTGCTGAAGACAATGGACTACAGTTTTCTGAAGTTTTCAGATTCTGGGTTTGGCTTATCGAGTCCTCCCGTGTCATTTAGTAGTAAGCTGATACTAGATCAGGGAACTGATTGTGTTCTTATTCTTAGTAAGGTAACCTCTCAGGTTTCTGCTTTGTACTTAGAAAATCTCTTCCAGGAATGACCACCCGGTGGCGGTGCTGGGCACATTTTCTTCTCTGTTATGAACGACCTTGCCTTTCTCTCACGTGGAGCTCTCAGCCAGCCAAACTGAGAGGCACTACATATGCCAAAGAACGGGCTTCCAGCCAGCCAGTGGGTCAGGCTGTACAGAGTCCTTCCCCAGGGCTCTGCTCTACTCACACAGGCACCTAAGATGAACGTGTAGTGTGTGCGGCTCCTAGTTCACTTTCATTGTGAAATTTGCCTCCCACCTTTCTGACTAATTAGTTTAAAAATACCAGAGGACTGGCTTTCTTGTTATCGTTTTGGTTTTTATATAAGCTTTTCAGTTTGTACCGAAACAATCCACTAAGGTTGCATTCAGGTAACAGACCATCGAACAGAACGGTCATGAGGACAGCAACACAAAGTGCTCATCGCTGCCCTGCTTGTCCCCCAAAAACATGAACTATGAGCTTGGCTTTTAAAATGCTCTTAAGGCACAAAGCAGCATGCATTCTTTATTTTATATTTTTAGTTTTTGTGAATATTAGGTGATGCCTGGACCAGTTGGCTTCATGTTCCCAAAATGTCTGCAAAGGAAGGAAAACCTCCTGCAGGAACCTAATTGCACAGGCAGTACATACAGATCTGGTGGGGACTTTGACACCAAGTCACCAAATCTTACTTTGGTTTATCTGTCAGTAGAAGGCACACAATAAGCACTAGGCGTTGCATCAAAGACTGAATGACCTGGTGAGAGCCCCTGTCTTTTGGCTGCTAGACTATGTCAAGCAAGTAACTGATCAAGTCAACTGGGTCCTCCCACCCAGGGACATGTGATTTTCAGACCTTTTAAAAGTCCAGGTTGTAGACTGCAGGAGAGGCCAGAGAGACTACGATGAGAAGCATGTATGTAGCACAGCAGAGGTGTTCGTATGGGTGGGAGGGGAAATTAATCCACAAGCTCCCAACTTGGTATCTTCAATGTATTTGTTAGCTAAATTATGTAAGAACTACTGATGCACTTGGCCTATTTTCTCCCTTGTAATTGAAAATTAAACCTTCAGCTCAGGCAAGTAACTGTCTTTTGAAAGAAGTTCAAATTTTCAAATCTCTGAGTCCTCTGACCGACCTCCTAGCCGGATGGTGCTACTCCTTACAGTGTCTTCCCTGACAAGATCCATTCGCTGATGACTCGTAGTCTTAACAGCTTAGAGTATATCATTTAGATGGTCCAAACTGTGTTTACTAAACTTACTGACAGGCAGATTTCAGTTCAGAGCCAGGTGAGTGGGAAGATGTATAAATAAATAAGTAAATAAAAGAGCAAAAAATGGAAGATTCTTCCTCAATATCTGAAAATCACACTTTTGGGCATTGATAGCCACGTGCTCCTCTATAAAATTATGGGATGGTAAGCCAGGGTACGCTGTATAAAATCATTCAAAACACGTCCTGAAAGTTAAAAAAAAAAAAAATCAATCATATGTTTCTCTCTGTCACATTTTGGGTCTGAACTAATTTATTTGATGATACATCAATGATGAGAAGAAAACAGGAATATTTAAGAAATTAATGATATGGTGCCATGGATCCTCTGCCAACCACTTACAAAAAGAAGCCAAAATATTAATGGTATAAAATATGTTTCTATACATTTGGAATCTTAATGAGAGTCTTCTGATGTGTTGTGGGTCGGATGCCAAATCCATCTATACTCCAGTAGATCTCAGGTATGGAGGGGAACCATGTGCAACTAGGATGAAGGCGAACTGAGAAGTTAATATTCATAGGATTTTAGTCAAAGCACATTCGTTAGAGGAAGAGGTAGAGACCTAAGGAATTATTCAATTTGTGTTTGGTGAAATACAAAAGTTAAGACGACTCATAGTTTGCTGAGGAAAACTGTGGTACCTCTTTCCCTGGGTCCTCTCTCCCTTAATTTAGACTCTTGCTGGGTGATTCTTGCTTCTACACTGTAATTTCCAGTTTACCCTAAATATAGACTCTGGATCCAAGCCATCCTAATTAAACAGCAAGGTTCTTTCGTAGTGAGCTCGGATGCTTCCGAAATCAATTTCAAGCTTTACGCGGTAGGCACGTGACCCTGCTCTTTGCCTATCCCCTTTATCTGTTTATCTTGAAATGGTCAATTTCAAGTAATATTTTAACAGCACATTTGCACAACTTTGGGGGGGGGGTCTGGTTGATTACATTTCCTATATTACATGCACATGTAATTATAAACCTCGCTCTGGTCGGGGAGGTTTGAGTCAATCTTCACACTTTTCCCATCCTGAAGTAGACATCCATCCCTTTCAGCGGGAAGTTAAGTCTTTGTATTATAAATGAAGAAAGTGAGATAAAATGTTTTTTAGCCTAAGGCTACCCAGAGAAACACGCATCAGATCCTTTTGTTGTGGCACAGAATTCATGTCTTTTCTTGACACACAGCTGTTGGAGATAATGGGATTTTCACTAAGGGAATAAAAGGTGAGAGAGACTCAAACGCCAGAAACTCCTGCACATGCCAACTGCAGGAGCAAGCTGGAGGCTGGGATGCAGCGCTTGGGGCTGGCTCAGGAGCCCTGGTTTCTTTGCACCATTCTCAGAGCTGGCTCAAGTGTCCCAGAGGGCATCCAGCCTGAGAGTTCAGGGCCTGAGCATGCGCTCAGCGTCCCTCTCTGCCATGCACCTCAGAGAGCACCAGGCAGCTCTCTTTGGGCTCTGATTATTGCAAACAGGAGATTGCTCCGAACACAGCTGGGCATGGGGAAAGCAAGGAAGCGATCCAAATTCTACAGGAAGGCTGCAAATCATTTTCTCCGTAACCCGGAGTCCCCGAATCTGTTGCAGGAGCCATTTGAGAGTACCTTTAAATAGACTTGGATTTGTCCTTTGACTTTGGCTTCCAGAATGTAATTTTACTCTCTTTTTCCTCTGATTGTTGTGAGGTGGTGAGCACCATGGCTGTCTTTTTAAATTGCCTTTGAAAGGCAACGACTTCTGAAGCAGCTCTTGCTTGCCCTGGGGCTTAGGAGGTCAAGGAGCAAAATTCAGACACACAGTGAGCTAGAGTTCTCCTCAAAGTGTTTGTGGTCCCTGGCCACGCATTAGAATACCACTTCAGGGATTCTGAAATAGCTAATACTGGGAAACCTTCTTCCCGCAGGCCAAATCAATTTCTTCAGGATGGGCTAAGGGCACAGGTGAGTTTCTAAAAGTTCCTCTAGTGACTTGAACTTGCAGTCGGGTCTGCAGATGGCTGTGCTCATGGAAAACCTTGATGATTTCAGGGGCCCCGGTGAGAGTCACGGCCTCCAGCTGAATTGCTGACGTCTAAAATTAATTTCAGAATGCCTTACTAAAAACAAAATAATTCCTGGAAATGTGGAATGAACAGGCAGGGCAAAGATGAACTCTAAACCCATCCTTAACTATTCAGTAGCTCAGTCAGAACTCTACACGCTCTGCTATCTCCAGGCGTGGGTGTCTTCTGTGTGGGTTAAAGTTAAGAAGAACTAGCAGGAAAGAAAGAAATATTTTAAGAAAAGAGATGAGAGAGGTATGGGCTCAGACGGAAGGGTTGGTGAGGAGCAACTGGCAGAAGGTAGGGACAGAAATATAATCGGAACATATTGTATGAAAAAAAATCCATTATCAATAAAAGGGAAAAAGAATGGCTTTTAAAATAAAAAAAATGCAGAAGAAAGAAGTCATAGCTAGTGTGACAGACACCTCTGTTTTTCCGTTGATTTGTTATTATATCTAAAGAATGCTCTATTTTAGCTACTAGACAGGTCATCATCAGACTATTAAGTTAATATCATGAATATCGCTGAAAAACTGGACCACTGTTCACCTAAGACTTATTACTACTACAAAATGACTGTGTACATTGTTGGTACATATGTTGGTACATATCTGGGATGCCAGGCACCCAGGACGTGGAGCAGAAGGCTTGCTAATTCAAAGTCTTCTGGTTAGAGAGGGAATTCAAGGACAGCCATTTGAATTTTGGGATACCTGTCTCAAAGTATTACACATACACACACACACACACACACACACACACACACACACACACACACACGGAGGGGAGGAGTGGGCTGGCTCCATGGAGGAGATCCTGTGGAGCATGTGGGAAGGTCAGAGGTTCAATTCCCAACATAAAAACCAAAACACAATTTTGAGGTATTATGGAGTGGTGGTTCACAGACTTACAAAACTAGACCCACCTAGAACTTGATAAGATCCAGATTGTTAGGTCCCATCCCCGGAGTTTCTGATCAGATGACAGATAGGAATGTATGATTCTCAGAATCTGGAGATGATGCCCATACCTCTGGTGCTGGGGCATTGGTCTACAGCATGAGAATTACTGTTTTTCCAGGGTTCATCTCTTACGGCAGCTTCTCTAAAATAAAGCTCCCCCCCCCAAAGACTTTGCTGAGGGGTAAGATTAATGAAGTGGAAGTCAGGGTGAGCAGCACAGTGTGGGCATTGTGCCAGTGCACACAGACTGGAGAGTCACAGAACTGCAGAGATAAACCTTGCTCTGTATGTGCTCAGCTGATTCCTGAAAGAAGGCAAAGAAAATTTGTCTACTAGCTCGTCTCAGTCTACCAGCTCTTCTCATACCTGGCCCTAGAGCAGGCCTCCCCACTTATCCTTTTATGCCTAGAAGGGTCAGTCCCCATGAACAGGATCCCACTGGCAGGTACAGGTAGATGCAGTGGTGGGCATGATACACAACCTAGGTGGAAGAGGAACTCTCCAAGACTCTGCAGAGAATGAATTGTCGGGATGGATCTAGGGAGAAAAAAAAAAAGCAAGGGCCCCAAACCAGAGCAGCCCCTCCCCTAACCTGCTATGTGATCTCTGCATCCCAAATGATTTGGGATTTTCATTATTCCTGTTCCCTCTGGCCTATTGTGTTGATGTGTGTTGTATGTGGCTCAAAGAAACCCCTAGATAAGTCTTCCATTGTTGAAGTGGAAGATCCTTAGCCACAGATGGGGATCTCATGCATGTCAAATGGCCACAAGAGCCCTGGAGATTTGCCAAGTTTGTCTCTCTTCTCTCCTTTTCAACAACCAGTAGGCCACATGATCAGGTTGCTGGCAGAGCGCTCATTGGGTAGCAGAAGTATGGATTATTTTGACCACATTTTTCACTTACCACTTTGTCTTTTCCTTTATTCTAAGAACATAAAGATAATGCTATATAAAATGAAAATATCAGTATATCAAAAGGCTCAGCAATTCAAAAGGACCAGTCATGAAGAGGTGTGTAATAGGTGATTGCCAAATATGGGAGCTTAAAGACAAGTCAGCCCCAGTGTCCCAATAGGCAGGGTTCTTACTTTCTTATTTGCATATCACAAGCTCTGAGATCTCTTTTTCCTAATGTCAACTGAAGCAAGCCCACGGAAGTTCAGCACAGACAGTAGAGAACTATCTTTGCAGACAGAAACACAACAAATTCTGCTTCTGCTATTTGGTAAACCTGATAACAGACATGATCTTAGTCCCTGGGAATTTCAGGCTTTTCATGTTTAAAATCAAGCATAGAAGAACTACCTTGCAAAGTGCCTTCAGTGGGGATGAATAGAGGAGGTGTCATTAAATAAACCTATGGTGTCTGTTAGTTGCTCACAGTTGCTCACAAATTGTAGCTTCTGGCCTTTTCCACTGTATGTTCTGAATGAAACTCATTAACACTTGGTGATGAGATACCAAGTGTTTTGCTGTGGTTTGAATGAGAAACATTCTCCAGATGGATCACTTGGTCATAGACCATGGTGCTATTTGAGAACTTTAGGAGGTGGAGCATTCCCAACATTCCCAACGTGTATTTAGAGTTTCACAATTGGACCTCACATCCTATTATATTTCACATTCTAACTCTGGATGCAGGGTGACCTTCCAGGCTCCTTCTCCTACCACCATGCCTTCTCTGCTGCCAGATCTTCCCCTCCAAGGTGAGCCATACTCCTCTGTCGGGAACTATGAGCCAAGGAAGCCCTTTCTCCCTTAGCTGCTGTTGCCAGGGAATCTTGCCATAGCGATGAGAAAGAATCTACTTGTCACTCTTCTTTGTTGTGACATCAGATGATGAAAGAGAAGAAAGAAGTCCAAAAGGTAGCTGTCTTTAGCTACAGTCTGGGCTTCATTCCCCACAAAGGCAGTTGCACTAAAGGCTTAGTTCTAGTCTATGGGATTAGGAGAAATGGAAACTGGAGTGGGCTTAGTGAAGGACAGCTAGGTCATTGGGTGCTGACCTTGGAGGGTGTAATGGAATTAACACCTTTCTTTCTGGCTACCTGAGGTGGGAAGCTTCCATCCACCACTCTCTGCCCCATGGCTCTGCCTCACTGTTGGGCCCCAAGCAGGACAAAGCAGAATAGAAGGGAAGCCTCTGAGATGAGAACACAAATAAATGTTTCTTCCAGGTTGACTATCTCAGACATTTTTACCCAATGATTAACAGGTAACTAGCCCATTTTTTTTCCTCCATGGGACAAAAGGGAACTCATAAAGAAGATCATTGGCCTTGCTCTTGACAAACTTGACACTGGGCAGGACACAATTTTATCTGTTTAGACACAGCATGGAAGGATACAAGATAAAGAAACTATGTAAGGGATTATTAAGTAGCACTTGTAACATGAAGTCTGGGATTTGGAACGGGAACTTGACAATGGGAAGAGAAAATGGCAGAAAAAAAGTGAGCTGATTCATGCATGACAGTTTTGTATGGATTAAAATAAAACATCCAAATGGCTGGAGAGATGTAGCTCACTGGATATAAGGGCTTGCTGCTGTTTCTTCAGAGGACCTGAGTTTAGTATTCAGCACTCACATCAGGAAGCTTACAAGCACCTATAACTCTAGCTTCAGGAGATCTAATGCAGTCTTCTGGCCCCTGAACACCTGCACACGTGAGACACATATTCACACAGATACAAATATGTACATTTCAATGGAAATAAACCTTTCAAATGCCATTCCACAACTAAAGAGCATTTGAGGTATTTTTAACCATGCAAATGTCACGTGCAAAAATAAATATATTTGAGACATAAACTGATGTTATTAGTTAATTTGGCTTAGAGTAGACATATAATCTACCATTTTAGAACAAATTCTAAAGCATTGTGGCTTGCAGTATTGTTTTTCACTGGAATCTATGTGGAAAATATCTGGAAACCCAGAGAAGATGAATCAAGTCACAGCTAGCACTGAACTTTCTATATAGCGTGGCTTTCCATTTTATACATACATACATATATAATACATACACACATACATATGCACATACACATAGCATTTAATTTGTAAATTAGGTACAAAATAATTTTAACAATAATCAGAATGTAAACCAATTATAGCAATTCACTGTCATAAAAGTTATGTAACTGTGATGTATGCCATCATTTCACAAAGTACCTTACTGCTCTGTATTTCTCCCTTTTTGTGATATGAGACAACATTTAAAGGGAATCAAATGATAGCTTCTTTCTTGCATGTAGGAATTCATGACATCACTAATCATTATTAAATCACATACAGGCAACTGGAACACAGATACTGTAACACTACAGTAGTTTTTCAGATTCCTGAACAAGTTGAGTGACTAAGAATTTGGTAGCATATACCCTGTGGAGAGAGGAGGAGTCCCTAACCTCGGCTGAGTGATACATTCCACTGTTCTACACAAAGCATTCCACATACAATTTAAAAGTTAGGAGCTATTTATTTTCTGAATTTCCCATTAATTATGTTTGGACCACCATTGACCATGAAGAACCAGAACCACAGAAGGTCTGCCATAGACAAGGGAAGATGTTGTACAAACGTCTGTCATCTTATGGTCTCTTGGGTCAAGAATATTTTGATCCTCAGTACTGAAAGGAAACAACAGTTAAAAAAGAATCAGAGAAAAGTCTAGTCAGGTGTCTGTGGTTTGAGGTCTTTACAAGACTGCAATCAAAGTATGGACAGGACTGCAGTCAGTTTAAGAATTAACAGTAAGGGCTCAGTTCCAGGATCATTCATAAGACTTTCAGTTGGCCTCTGGGTCTCTCTGGCCTTGGACAGAAAAATGTTTCTTTTTATGCATGCCTTTCAACATGGAACTTGGCATACTCATGAACATGAGACAAAGGGATATTCAATATGACAGGCATGATCACTTTGGAGGTGTGTTTTTTTAAATTGACACCCTATGTACTCTGTAGATATTTACACAATGGAAACAAACTACTATGGTCAGCCTGAAACTCAGAGTCCTGGTGGATAGGGTACCACCCATAGCCTTCTCTCTGGCACACAATGGCTGTGCACTTTACCACACACAAATACTTCCAGATCCACAAAGCTATAACCTGGTGAGACCTCAGCTTATTGTTCAGAGTGTAATTACATGACTCAGGCTCAAGTGTTATCATTTTGAAAACTTGTTGTGTGATTTGTCCAATCAATTGCAAATGGAGAGGGTTCAAGACTCTTACCATCTATCAGTATCCCAGACAGAGGCAGAGCTGTTACTCTAACTCGAGAACAGTAAGTACATGTAGAAAAGGTCTCAGTCACCCATGGCATCATGTCACTAAAGCATGGCCCAGTGTGGTGACACATGGTAGGACACCTCTCACTGATCTAGACCATCTGCTTCTTGTGTGCTACTGATGTGTTCTCCTTTCTCTCCCCATCCTCCTCTCTTTCCCTTTCCCTTTTCTTCCTCTTCTATTTGTTCCTCTGATATAAAGTACAGTTGTGAAGGTTGTGTGTGACAGTAGTAAAATCTGTCAGCTTTCTGATACTATAATACAGAATCTGGTGTCGTTAACTTAAAAAGGAAAACGAAGGGGTTACTTGGAAACTTGAATTTTTAGAGGGTTTAGTCCATACTAAGTTAAGCCTGATGCCTTGGAATGATGGCAACTCAATGCATCCTGGCTTAACTGCATGGTAGAGCAAGATAGCCACAGAAAAGGGATCGGGAAAGCACAGAGTCAGACTCTACCAATCCTTTTGGTGGTTTATCTATAATGACCTAGGACATTCACTAGGACCACTATTAAGGGTTTAGCTAGCTTTCAGTAGTGTGGATATGTGAACGAAGCCTGAGTTTCCTTTGGTTTTAGCAACATAACTCTTAGCATTTGCTTAGTAAGTGCTCTCCAAATGTAACCCTAGACTCTATGGTGAGGTCACAGTTGCTGAGGATTTCCAAGGAAGCAGCGAAATTTCCCTTGGGAGAAGGTTCCTGCTGTGTTGTTGTGGGTTGTAGCTTTCTAACCTGCAGCAACAGGAGATGAACAGGAGCAGAGATTCCCACGATATTATCCAAGTCTCACTCCCATTCTTTTTGCCTATTGCAGTGAAATGATGAGATGTCATGGGCAAATGAGACCTCTTTCTGCATGTGTTTACTGTTCACGAGTTAGATTAACAGATCTGCCTCTGTCTGGGATAGGAATAGACAGTAAGAGTCTTGAACTCTCTCCATTTGCAATTGATTGGACAAATCATGCAACAAGTTTTCAAAATGATAATTATACTCAATTCTGCTGCAGAGGGAAGCAATAAGTACAAAGAATGGGGTGTGTTTTGAGCATTAATTCAGTCTTTCCCAGCAAGCGTTGGAGAGTTTATGACAGATGTATTAACATATATGTGTGTGTGTCTCTGTGTGTCCATATATATATTATATATATAATTTATGGATATAAAGCATATATATAATTTATGGATGTAAATTATATATATAATTTATACATATAAATCATATTTATTATGATACAATTAAGCTAGAAAGCAATGCCAAAATATAATGCAAAGTTCCCATATGTCTGGAAGTTTAGAAAAAATATAGTTATGGATTACTCATATATCAAAGAAAAAAGAATTCCAAAATTAGAAAATAAATAAGTACATTTCTATATGGGATGCAACTAAAGCCATACTTGGTAATTTATAGCATTAAGCCCCTGCACAGTAAGTTTCCAAAAACTACAAGCTAGACATTTCAGCTGAACACTCAGAATCAGATAACGGTTTACACCCAAGTAATTTTGGATGGAGAAGCAATGAAAATATAACTGGAGACATTTTAAAAAATTTAAAATATAGGCCAGGAGTGGTGGTGCATGTGTTTAATCTCAGGACTTGGGAAGAAGAGGCAAGTTGCAGGCTAGCCCAGTTTGCAATAAATCCCTGGTTACCCAGGGCAGCAGAGTGGGACTGTCACAATAAAGAAAGAAATTAGAACAGGGTAATTTTAATAATTGATTGAAACATTATAGCTAGTGATGAGGATTTCTTTTGAAAAGAGTCTTATTGGCATCAACAGTTGTTGGGATGGAGAAAAGAGGGGAGAATGGGCAGCATGGAGAGTACGAGGAACATGAGGAACAATCACATGGACCCCAAAGAGAGACCCCCAGTACTCGCCTGGAGCTGTCAAGCTGGCAGGACAATGCCAAGAACAAGCTTACCTCTATTGATGGGGGATTGTTTTCGTGAAGTGGTTGGACTGTGAAGAAAAATGTAAGGGGAGCAAACTGACTAAAGCGGATGTGTAAAGCCTTAATAACCCTCCATCTTTAAGAGAAGTTGGCCGGGTTGTGGTGGCGCATGCCTTTAATCCCAGCACTTGGGAGGCAGAGGCAGGCAGATTTCCGAGTTCAAGGCCAGCCTGGTCTATAGAGTGAGTTCCAGGACAGCCAAGGCTACACAGAGAAACCCTGTCTCGAAAAACAAACAAACAAACAAACAAAAAAAAAAAAAAAAGAGGAGAAGTTGAAGAGAAATTAAGCCCCCCCCCCCAAAAAAAAAAAATAAAAGAACCTTCCCCCAAACAAAAAACTCCAGGTCTAGATGGCTGACCGTGTGCTGTCCAGGCACTGGAAGAATAAATAAATGTTGAGGGCATATGTTAGGGGTAGAGCACTTGCCTGGCATATGAAAGATCTTTTCTAGAATCATCATCGTCGTCATCATCACATCATCCACAACAACAAAACAAAAACTTCTGGTGGTGTGCTGTAGCATCCAAGGACTCAGGCTGACTGGATGCAGGTAATGAGGCAAGACCAAGACCAGTGCTGTTAGCCTTCTCCCAAGTCTCATGTGTAGGGAGGATGAGAGACACAGTTCAGAAACACCTACAAGACAACACCGTCACTCACCCTGAGAAAGGTGATGCACAGGTCACTCTCCAGTCATACACACAGTAGTGAAAATTCCAAACAGAATACTATGCAATGTGCAATCCAACCTCGAAAATTACTGAAGACAGAACCCAGGTCTGCAGGTTGGCTGCTTTCCAGAAATGTAAACTTTGACTTAAGGTTGGAGAAACCAAGCAGGGTGCTTCATTATATTAATATACTAGAATAGAAAAAAAATCACAAGATCATCTGCATAGATGGAGGCATTTTAAAATCAAACCAATATGCACTTATAATTTTAGAAAAAAAAAACTCAACAAACTTGGAATAGAAAAACTTCCTTAACTTGAAGAGGATCTATAAAAAGCCTGTGGCAAGCACTATATTTAGGAGTCGAGTGTAAACGCTTTCCTCGGAGATGAGAAAGTGACAAGAGTTTTACTGATTCTGTTTCGGTTCAGTATTGTGCTGGATGCGCTCAGATAGTAGAGTGGGGACCAGGTGGACAGTAAATAAGAGGTGTAGCAAGGGAAAATGATATGTAGAAGGACTACAGAATCAACTGATCAAATGTGACCACTGCTAGGGGGAATTTGTATAGAAATTAATAAGAATCATTAAGTAAGCTCAGCATTTGCACAGCACATTCCTGAGTCAGGTTTTTGTTTTTGTTTTCTTTTTCTGATACAGAAGGACACCACAGACTGGTAATTTGAAGACCCAGTCCCAGAGGCTGAGAGTCTCGGATTGAAGTATGAGCAGGCTTGGCTCTTGGTGAGAGCTGACTTAGCTTCCTGACCTGAAAACTGCCATTTCTCTTTGCACTCTGACATTTTTAGGGGGATCTTTCTTTCACTTTGTCAAAAGATATTAATCTCATTACAAGGATGTTCACAACTTACTCTAAACAGAATTAACTTCCAAGGATTGAACCTCAAGTACTCACATTGGACATTGGGGCTGAATATGTGGATGTTGGATTATTCAGCCCATAAAAATATATAGATATGAAACTGTAGTTATGGTATACAATACATTTATAAATGAATTACATCTTATCAACAGCATTTCATTAGAACATTAAAAAGAATTTTATCACCTGTTGACTCATGCCACTAACACCATTTGTGACAATAACCCCTACCAGTTCATCAAATAAGAGTTCCCCCAAACCTCTAACTATAAAATCATATATGCAGCATCAAAGATTTCAGTGAATGGAGAGGTATGAAGTAGAAACTTAAGGATTCTTTGGAAAATCGGTTGGATGGTGTTTTGCTGGGGCAAACATGTGTAGGAACATTTCACTGAAGTGGACACAGGTGAATAGCTAAGGCAGACTCATGAAGGAATGTTTCACCGAAGCAGACACTGGTGAAAGGATGTTCTGCTAAAGCAAGCACGTGAAAGGACACGTGATGAAGGATCCTTTGCTAATGTCAGACATGCCAGTATTAGCCAACTTTACGTTGCATAGCTGATCTGCATTTGTCGGGACACCATAGAGAGAAACGGGCAGTGATACACCATTCACACACTAAAACAAAACAAAACAAAACAAAAACTTCTGGTGGTGTGCTGCAGCATCCAAGGACTCAGGCAGACTGGATCATGAGATGAGGAACCTGGAGGACACGTGATGTTTGGAGGGTATAAGTAGGACTCCAGGGAGCACTGGAGACAGAGCTTGGCTTGCTGGTACAGTTAGCTGTACAGCGCTTGCTCTTCTCAGGAGTGTTTTGCTGTTCTTCACTTCCCTGAGAGAGGCACAGCTGAGAACTTTTTCTGGTGTTCTTCCATGTCCCTCCTGCTGCTTCGTGCAGAGTCTGAGGCCTGGTTGTCTTTGCTAGGTAGTGCCACTGCTGCTGATGCGTGCTTGCTATCCCAACTCTTACTGAACTGGACTGCTGGTGTATCTATGAGGTAGGTGTTTGTGAACTGTTGCTGCCTGCTGACCTGTGAACTGAACTTCTATTTCCAGACAACACAGACCGGAGTTGCTCCAAAGAACCTTTCTAAGCAGCTCCACTTACCCCATATCCTTTATTTTCCACGACCTCTGGTGGGTGGTGGGCTACAAGGAAGGTTAAAACACTTAAGAACCATGATTAAAAAATAAGATTTGATGCTGGGCGGTGGTGGTGCATGCCTTTAATCCCAGCACTTGGGAGGCAGAGACAAGCGGATTTCTGAGTTCAAGGCCAGTCTGGTCTACAGAGTGAGTTCCAGGACAGCCAGGGAAACCATGTCTTGAAAAAAAAATAAGATTTGAAAAAAATTAAAGTTACAAGGGTATATAGAGTTTGTTTTTGAAGATACATCTATTTTTTTTCCAAACTGACCTAGAATATTCATTTTCTAAAATTCAGAGCTGGGAACTAACTTCTCATTCCTTTTAAACATTTCAAACTCATAGATTATTATTCAGAGACCTAGCAATAATATTAATTACAAACCACACTTCTCAAAATCCAGGCTGGTACTTTATACTTGCTTCTGCTTTTGTCTAAAGACCTAACCTTAGCTTAACTTACGTTCTTCAAATACTCAGACACCATGAGCGAGACCATGTCATAAGCAAGCATGTGTTTTGAAGATGACTGGCTTATTCAGTTCCTCTCAGCTCCAAAGAACCTTTTATGCTGACTGGTCCCCTCCTCTGTTAGAGCAGAGATTGTACTAGATCACTAGGCAAGAGCATAGTTTATCCTATGCTCTTGGTGTAGGGAAATCCAGATCATAATGCTGTGGTGAATAGCAAGAGAAGATCCCTTCTACTCTGTCAAGGTATCCCTAGTCTTGTTCAGTAACCAAGTTCAGAAGCACCTTGATCACAAAGAAAACCTTTAAATCCCTATTTGTAAGCAGTGACACTATCTACCTTCACCCATGCCAACAGAGACCCAAAGGAACTGATGACATGAAAGGTGCTGGTGAGCTCAACACTGGGAAGGGAGGGAGCTGTAAACTCTCCCAGCAGAGGACCACCACACAACGGCAGGATCTCTTATATGGAGAATTTTCCGACTCCAACAACACTGTTAGAGGGAAGTTGTCTTTAATGATAGCCTGTCTGTGACACCTTCATTAATGTAGTGCAAATAAATGAACTTAGTCTGCACGGATGAGCTTCTGGCACTAATGCCACCTGAAGCTGGTTAAACCTAGGATTTCGAATTGCTCTGTGACAGGTGCTGTGAGCTCTCACACCTTTTTGTCATGGTACTCTAATAGACTAACTCGATATCGCACCAATGTGATAGGAGATGACAGAGAGTGTGGGGATGCAGTGCACTGGCCCTCTGTCTGCCTGATGCAAATAAGTGCTGATAGCAGCCACCAGGAGGTAGACATGCAGGCTCTCCTGGGGACCACATCCAGAAGGGAGGCTTAGCGAGGCTAGTATAGATGCCTTTAGTTCTCTCCCTTGTGTGGTCTGTGCCCTGGATTACTCGCTGCCTGACTCTGCCTGCCCTTGGGGGTTGGAGGTGAGGTAGCGCAGAGTCAACCACAGACTCTGGGAGCAGGTGAGAACCACCACAGCAGCTCTCTGAGAACTGCTCTAAGCTCCCTTAATACCCTTCACGTGACTCATTGGTCCCAAGAAAGCATCTCTTGTAAACAGTAGTTCCTGATTGGCTGGCATTGTCGGCACCATCAATCATTGGTCTCCAGGCAGTCCTCAATTAGGTCCTCCTGCAGGAGATGCTTTTGCGGCTGCGCAGGGCCCGCCAAGCACACCCACACACTCCCCACCCCTGCCGCAACCCCTCTTTTGTTTACATAGAGGTGGCCCCTGCTGCCATTCCTGTTATTTCCTTGGAGTTCAAGTGGGGGAGGTGCCTGGGAGTAGGAAGCGCTAGCCCAAGACGGAGCTGCAAGGAGTAGACACAATGTTGTCTCTCCTCATTGTGCATAAAGAATAGAAAGAGGCTTGAACTAAGGACCAGCAACAAATACTATGGTTTGTATTTTTTTTTCCCCGTCTATTTTTCTAAAACTCTTCAGAAAAGCACAGCTTAGGGAGTGTTTGTGAAGAGAATGCTTGCTTCATGGCAGGCAGACGAGAAGCATAAAGATGGACAGAAAGAGACTAGAATAAGACATGGTCTTCAAAAGCATGCCTCAAGTTAGAGCTCTCAAAATCCAGTCTCTTCCAAAGCCCCACCTATGAACCCTGGTGAATGGGGAAGTTACCCTGCCGCATAGGAGACATTGGGGAGAGGCTCCCATTTCTGAGCTGTCACAACTAGAAAGAGTTCTAAATCTTAACCTTTAAGGCTATAGCTTGGGATTATTCAGGAATGGCATTGCTTTCTCCCAGGAATAACAGCACGATGGTAAATATACGAAATGCAGATTCCAGTGTCGGGGTGTTTTAGTGCCCTCTCTGGCTTTCAGTGTTTAGTCATGGAGAGTTGTAAGAGCAGAATCTTATTAATGTTTAATGATGAAAATCTATGAACATTCATTTGCTACAAGAGTGATTTATTATGTATCTTAAAATGATTAGACTATTTATTTAATGTGCATACCTGTGTGCTTGCATACGTTTAACTACACCCGATCTAGGCACAACTCTGAGGAGGCCAGAAGAGGGTCTCAGTTTTCCTGGAAGCAGAGTTTCGGGTGGCTGTGAGCTCTGAGTGCTGGGGACTTAACTCAGGGTCCTCTGCAAGAGCTGTAAGTGTTTAACTGCAGAGTCATTTCTGTAGCCCCCGTTAGGAAGTTTCCTCATTAGGAAGGTTCGTGTGGTAGATGTGCCCACTGATCTCCCTCACATCCGATGCTGTGATCTGCTGTCAATGGTGTCAATTGTGAGTATATCAATCAATGCATTAATCTCTTGATGAATTAGAGCTTTCATTCCAATCCCTTATCAAAGTCCCAGCTATGAACATTGCTGCACTGGGAAGTTAGCCTGCCACATAGGAGACTTTGGGGACATACTTCATATCTGAGCTGTTATAGCCAGGGAGAATTCTCAATCTTAGTCTTTGAAGCTATGCCCGGAAAATATTTGAAAATGATATTACTACTCCATGGAATGACTCCATGATGGTAATATATGATGCATGCATTCCAGTGTCCTACATTGACTTCCTACATTGACTTCTGTTTGTAAGTTCTCTGAATTTAATCCTGCTTCATGATCTTGCAGGCCCATTTCTGATGAACAATGAAATGGTGGAGGCTACTTCAGAGATTGTACCATCAAGCCACAGTGGCCTACCTGTCTTGGATTTATCTTCTTTCTTTTGGTGTGCACAGTGCATGATGTATATTTGTGTTTACATGTGTGAGGGTGTTTTATATATGTGTTGAAGTAGAGGTCAAGGTCACTTGTCTTCCTCAATCACTGTCTTTCTTCTCTCTCTCTCTCTCTCTCTCTCTCTCTCTCTCTCTCTCTCTCTCTCTTTCTCTCTCTTTCCTTCATCTTGAGTCACAATCTTTAGAATCAGCTAGGTAGGCTGGTCTCGAAGCTCTAGGAATCTGTCTCTTTCCCCTTGCTGCTGAGATTACAGATGAGTGTTGTCAGGCCAGATCTTTGCTTGGGCACTGGAAACCTGAACTCAGTCCTCCTGGCTGTTTGACAGATGCTTTAACAGCACCAAGCTGTCTGTCTGATCTCCCCATTCTCTCTCTCCCTCCCTCCTTCCCTTCCTCCTCCTCCTCCTCCCCCTTCTTCTCCTTCTCCTTCTTCTTCCTCTCTCTCTCTCTCTCTCTCTCTCTCTCTCTCTCTCTCTCTCTCTCTCTCTCTCTCTCTTCCTCCCTCCCTCCCTCCCTCCCTCTTATTACTTGATCTGAGGGAGCCAGCTGCCCTGTCACAGGAAAGCTTGATTGGAGACTCATGGACATAACCTTGGTAGTACCTGCAGCCCAGGAACTATTTCTACTCTCCCTGGTGGAGACAGTCTTGAGTTCTGACTCATAAGAAATGAACTATAGTAAACATACATTCCTTCTGGCCAGAGCTGTGCAGAGTTTGTTATGCAGACGTAGATAGCTAATACAGTCTGTTTCAGTGTATTTGAATTTTGTAGAAACAGCTGCACCTATTCTGAGAGGAAACAGATTTGGGGGTCTGGAATGCACCTTGGTGCTAGAGTGTTAGTGGTACATGCACAAAGCATGCTTAATTCCCAGCTCTCTCTCTAGCCTCATCCTCAAGAAAAAAGACGTAGGTTTGTTTTCCCACAGCTAGTGTTTCTATTTCTGTATTATAAATTGTTTCAATGATTAGGGGATGGTTATGGAATTCTTGTGTTACTGCAGCAGTGGAAAAATGGAAAAGTGACATGTAGCCTTTACTGAAGAAGCTTACAGATTGGGGCAGGAGAGCTGGCACAGGGATGAGAGCGTTTGCTGCTTTTGCAGAAGACCCGAGTTCGGTTCCCAGTAGCCACATCAGGTGGCTCAGCAACACCTGCAACTCCACATGCAGGGCATCTGACATATGCTTCTGACCTCCATGGACATCTGCATGTGAGTGCACACTCATGGACATAGAAGGAAACCTTTCATTTATAAAGGTCAAATAACAGCATTTTTAAAAATCACTTTTTTGTATTATATTGTTGTTTAGGAAAGCAAGCCTTCTGCTTTTCGCAAATATCGAGAGGCCCAAGGACAGACAGAGCAGGCTTGGCATAGAGGCTCTGCAAGCCACTGAAGACACAAACGGTCCTTTGCTTCCTAATGTCTGAGTCTTGCAGTCATCTTCTCGTGTCTGTTGCTAGCTTCCGGTCTCCTGACTATTCACCACTGTGCCAACCCACGAAGAGAAATAGTTGGCCAAAGATACATGTCAGCTGCAAAGTCTTTTGTAAGAATCCGAACTGAGAAACATCCTCACTCTCCCCATTAGTCAGAAGTGGAGTCTGTGGTCATGGCAGTGGCTGGCCGATGCCAGGAAGTGACCTTTTGGGAGGACATTTTGGAAACGACAGGATGAACTAGCCATACATTTTTAAAGGAAGCCTCCTGAGAAAACTGTGACTACTGCACAAAGAGTGCCTGAATCCACCTCACTCACTATGGGCTAAGCACACCCCACGTGGCCTAGTCTGTAAGGTAAGTCCTACTGTCTCCAGTTCACAGACGAGGCATCAGGAAGCAGCGGACAAGTGTTCCCTGAGTACTCTCGAGCAGGAGGCTGCTTACTCACAGGCTGAGTGCTCATTCTCCTGACATAGTAAGAAATATTTATTTTTCTACCCTTGTATACTGGAAACTATTAAAAAAAAAAAAACCCAGTAGACTATCACACAGCAGCACTATACTCAAAGTCAACTGATAGAGGGAAGGAGTATTACTGAAGTTTTTTTTTTGTTTTTTTTTTTTTTTTTTTTTTTTTGAAAGCTCAGTGGGAAGGTAGCAAATACAGGAAACGTCAGATGTGAACTCTTCTACACCTTGTCATATTTAGTCACAGAAATGTTGAGTCAAACGTGTCACCGCATTATGCGATACCCCATCCTGTGAGTTCTGCACCACTGTGCCAAAACGGCATCCGCTTCCCCCCAGTATGCTTTACTCAACTCTGACTGTGGCTGATACGATCATTTAGTACATTATATAAATGCCAAAGATGACCAGATGGAGAGTTAAGGTTCTGACCTCTCTAGCAGGTCACACACCCCGATTGCAGTACGAAATGGGTTTACACCATTACTCTCAGTGTAATGCGAATTCCTTACAACTCACACAGACATAGTTTCTAAGAAGCAATATGTACATTAAAACAGAAACAAAGTGTTTATTTCAGGGCTCTGTGCCTAGAGATAGTAGGATCTAAGGATTTCTATAAAGAGGTATTTATTCTAAGACATGGATTTGCTGCATGGGGATCTCTGTTTTTTGTTTTTTGTTTTTTCATTAATGGTGTTATGAAGAAAAGTGGTAACTTGCTTCTCTTTAAAGTTCAATTTTCTTATCAATCAAGAAAGCTCAAGTGATAGTATCATTGAAAGATTGGAAAGATACAGAATTAAATACAGATGTCAAATGTGTGTGAAGTACAAGCAGCTTAAGATACTTCATCTCAGAAAAGTAATTACCCATTAAGAATGTTATGCAAGTTCATTAAAACTAAAGTCAGTTTGTAAGTGTGTTCCAGAAAAGAATGTAGAGAGGAAGCCATGCAATGTAGCTCATTTCTCTTCTTATGGCCTGTTGTCTATTTCAGAAAAGAATGGAAAGGTAACTGAGCGATGCTCTTCCTTCATTCCTTCCTTTCCTATGTCTCTCTCTCTCTCTCTCTCTCTCTCTCTCTCTCTCTCTCTCGTGTGTGTGTGTGTGTGTGTGTGTGTGTGTGTGTGTACCCATACACAAGTACAGAAGTCAGAGGAGGATGCCAAGTGTCATGTTCTATCACTTTCTACCTTATTCCTGTGAGAAACTTTCTCTCATTGAACCTGAACCAGCAAACCACACTGATTCTTCTGCCCACCCCATCCCTCACTATATGTGCTTATGGGTATTTACATGGGCTCTTGAGATTTGAACTCAGGTCAGCACATTTGCCTTCTGAGTCATCTTGCTACCCATCCCTGTTCCCATTCTGATGCAGGAAGTACAATCTTTGTGGGAAACTGCTTACCACATGACTTCTCTTTCTTTTTGTAGTTTATTCACTTCCATAATTGAACAGTAACTTTTATTGGCATTGGCTCATTTGACTTTACTGACTTGTGATCATGGCTGATTTTCTTCTGAAGATCATTATCACTAAATGTCTGCGTTTATAGTATTTAACTTTGTTTTCGGAAGTCTTAAAATTGATCGTGTCTTCTGTCTTTCTAAAGGAAAGTGTCAGCCGGGTGGTGGTGGCGCACGCCCTTAATCCCAGCACTTGGGAGGCAGAGGCAGGCGGATTTCTGAGTTCGAGGCCAGCCTGGTCTACAGAGCGAGTTCCAGGACAGCCAGGACTACACAGAGAAACCCTGTCTCGAAAAAACCAAAAAGAAAAAAAGTGTCAGGTGGATAGGGGAAGAAAAAAACATTAATTAATCAAAATTGGAAGGATAGGGGAATTTGAGGACAAATCTTTTATCTCATTTGTGGACACAGACTTCTTAACTTGCAAGAAGCTCCATTTTCTTTTCTGTAGTGAAATACCAGGTGGGTTCCTGAAATGACCAAGATGTCAGTAAATGGGACTCAGGATAGAGACAGCAACAGCAAAGACTGGAGGTGCGCCACTCAGAAATCTATCCCAATATTATTCACTTCATTTTCCAGTTGTCCATCAAGAAACAGTCCATGGTAAGAAGAACAGACTGTAGGAACTGCCTGAGAATGAGCTGGCTGCAGCATGGAGGCTGATTGACTGGGGCATAGAAGCTCAGGGGCTGCTTCGTGCAGGCTGAGAGGCTGCCGTGCAGAGGCGGAGGGGCTGTTCTCCTCTGGCACCCATGCCTAGACTCTTCTCATTCCAATTCTATTTATTTAGTAGGAGACCTTGACTCCATTTCTTTTCAGTTACAGAGAATCTCCCTTCGGCAGGTTGAGTCCTTAACCTGAAATTTCTGGAATTTAATATACTCCAAAAACTTAAACTTTGACAACATGAAGTCAGTGCAAGTAGAAATCAAGACACCAGGTTTATATGCCAGGCTGAAGTCAAAATGCTTAGGCACTAAAAGCAGAGAATAGGAATTTAAGGAACAAAACATAATGAATCTCAGGTTTAGGCTTTCTTCACCCAAGATGTATCCCCTTTTTGCATATGAAATATTCCCAAATTTGAAAAAATCTGGTCAGAAGTGCTTTTGGTTCCAAATATTCTGGGTAGTATTCTACTTGTACACAAACATTTTATGTGATGTACATAAAACTATGTGGTACCATACAATAGAGCAAGTTGGTAACTTTCAGGAAATTATGTGACTACAGGCAGGGTAGTGTTCAAACAACCCCTGGACTCTGAAGCCTAGTGCACAGTCACTTCTCCATCTCCACAGATACCTCCTCTGAGGGCGAGGGGACACATAAAAAAGGAGGCTGTGGTCTCACAGCTGGTTGGCTGATCTCCAAGAAAACTGGTACCATCCTGTGCATTAAGATGGCAAATCCTGCCTCAAGGTCACATGGGTGGCTCCTGAATAGTTTCCAGTGCTATCAACATGGTAAAGACCTAAGGTAGTTAGAAATTAGAGTCAATGTCACTATGAAATCTTTTCTTTTCTTCTGAGATTTGGAAATAAGAGAATTAAAGGTGTAAGTCCTGGGGCTAACTGGAGAAGAGGCCAAGAAAGATAGACCCGGGGCTCCCCTAAAGTGGACACCCAAAGCCATCTCTGTGTGTCTCAGCTTTGTTTATTCCTGTGTCCCTTCCAAGGTCTTCAGCTGTCTGAGTCACTCTGTCCCTTCAATCACTATCCAGATAATCCCTAGCTGTGAATCTTTGTATTTTATTTCTTAGGATCCTGGTGGCTGTCACAATCCTCTCTCTTACGCATGAACAGTCAGTATATATTATTCTCTTAGCCCTTTATCTGGGTAACTGTGAGACAGCCACACCCTGAGACTTCAGTAGGTCTCTCTGCTTGCAAGGTGACAGAAAACCAGGGCATTAAAACTGCTTTCTAATCCCAAATCCCTGAGAGTCTGACTCCCTGGTCTCACTGGAAGGTAGCTGCCCTGACTTGTGCTGGCACACACCTAGAAGGCGACTCTAAAGCCAGGAGTTAATTTCCACTCCCATCAATGTTTCGCCCAGCCTTTCTTGCCCTTCTCCTCGTAGGGAAGAACATGTAAAATACTTCACATTAATGTTCTATTAACTAAAGCTTCATTTACAGAATAAATACTTCTGCTGACATTTGACTG
>JADRCD010232002.1:0-15029 GCA_019843815.1 Montemys delectorum | reverse complement strand
AAATAGCTTCTGGGTTTGGTAACTGTATATGGGAAGGATCCCCAGGTGGGACAGTCACTGGATGGCCTTTCATTCAGTTTCTGCTCCAAACATTGTCTCTGTATCTCCTCCCATGGGTATTTTGATCTCCCTCCTAAGAAGGACTGAAGTATCCACACCATGGTCTTCTTTCTTCTTGAGCTTCATGTGGTCTGTGAATTGTATATTGGGTTTTCCGAACTTCTGGGCTAATGTCCACTTATCAGTACATGCCATGTGTGTTGTTTTGTGGTTGGGTTACCTCACTCAAGATGATATTTTCTAGTTCCATCTATTTGCCTAAGAATTTCATCAATTCATCATTTTTAATAGCTGAGTAGTACTCCATTGTGTAAATATAGCACATGTTCTGTATCCATTCCTCTGTTGAAGGACATCTGGGTTCTTTCCAGCTTCTGGTTATTATAAATAAGTCTGCTATGAACATGGTGGAGCATGTGTCCTTATATTACATGTTGGAGCATCTTTTGGGTATATGCTCAGGAATGGTATTGTTGGGTCCTTGGGTAGTACTATGTCCAATTTTCTGACTGTTTTTATTTAAAACAATATTGTTCATATCCTCTTCCCTCCTTGCTGCTCATTCATCTGTTTTTTTTTTTTTTTTTTTACTCTCTTTGGCACTTGGCACCCCTCTCTTACCTTTTTTAAAAATTTAATAACTTCTTTTTCTTTGGTTTTACACACATCAACACACACACACATTCACACACACACACACACACACACACACACACACACATAAATAGAATCTGAACAATCCCCATAGAAGGGATATGTTCTAGACAAAAAATAACAGACAAGTACAAAATGGTGGGAGGAAAATTAACCTCTTTTAGGGATGACCCCCTTTATTCATCTTTCAGGGCATTGTTTAGCCTTGAAATCATATACACCCAAACTACAACAATAGAATTACTCTTTGAAGCTAGGAATCAGATGATTGCAATCCACAGGGGGAAAAAAAGCAAATATAATCTTAATTAAGAAACAGACAAGAAGCTAACCTTAAAGACTTTGGAGTTTGAAATGATTCCCATTCCTCTGATAAAGAGTCTAATGAACAGTGAAATGGCCACTTGCAAGCAACAGATGGAAAGCAAGGCAGGGAGAGAGAGACATCTGACAGAGTCCATCACCCACATAATCAGCCCCAAGTAACTCAGGAGTAAGGCTTGTGCTTTGCTTCTTCCCTCACTGTCTGAACGTTTAGCAAAACTCACCCTCGTGAAGTGTCTTCTATCAAAACAAATGCTTTTCCTAATGATCCAATACTAAGTAAGCAAAGGGCATCAATGGAGGCTTTTTCCAGGAGCCAGTCATTGTTGATTTCACAAGCCAGCCATGCTTCCTGTGTCTCCTGCCTTTGAATACATTCCATCCCTCTGCCTCCATTCTTTATGCTTCTACTCAACTCGCTCTCCCTATAATATTTCCTCTTTGTGAATTCAGGCCCTATTCCTTCTTACCAGAGAATATAATAACTACTAGAGAAATCTGAAAAACAAACCCTTTAAAAAACATGAAAGTTCCCTCTGTAGATAAAGTGCCCTATGAAGTTGTCATTGCAGCTCCAATCTCCCTGGGCACTGATGTGCATTTTTTCTCAGTCTTACCCATTCTACTACAATGACAAGGAACTAAAGAATCCTGCTTTATCCAGAATTTCCCATATATCTTTTACATGTATAATTACTCATGTTTAAGTATAATCAATCAATCAAACAAACAAACAGAAAATTCCAGGGAGTATATAACATTGACCCGTAAGGAAAATAAGTGAGATTTAGCTTTAGGTACATAGATTGTAACACTGAATGGATACTATGGGATATTTGCATTCTATACTAAATCATGGAAATAAGGTTACACTAGGACATAACAGAAGAAGTTTTATAATCTATCTTATTGAAAAGTCGAGTTGTATCAGGGAAGTTAAACCGATGGTGGGAACCACTTCATGCCAGATCCTTGCTTACTAATGGCTTCAAAATCTTTTTTGACTTTTCATGATGTAACTGAAACTGGCAAGATTACATAGCATGCCAGAACTCTTAATTTCCAATGATTCTTTTATATATATATATATATATATATATATATATATATGACATTTCCTCCACTAACATATATGGAGAAATAAGATATCTGCCTTCCCTACTAGATGACTTTATTTAAAACACTTTAGTTATGTCTATGTAGATGCCATTGTATTTTTTTGATGAAGAGGGACATTACTTACTAATTTGCATTCTGTTGCTGTGAGAACCACCATGACCAAAAGCAACTTGGGAAGGAAAGGGTTTGTTTCATCCTATAGCTTAGAGTTCACAATGAAGGAAAACTGTGGCAAGAAATTAAGGCAGAAACATGGGGGCAAAAACTGAGGCAGACGACAAGAGGAATACTACTTATTGGCTTACTCGCCATGACTTATTCATTTACCTTTCTTATATAGCCCATGCCCAATTGAGGATTGCTCCCCAGTGAGGTAAGTCCTCTTACACCAACAGTAGTCAAGAAAATACCCCACAGACACTTCTACAGGCCAGTTAGGTGGAGACAATTCCTTAACTGATGTTTGCTTTTCCCAAATAATTCTAGTTTGTGTCAAGTTGCCAAAAACTAACCAGTACAATTACATCATTCTTTTAAAGTTATAGATCCAGATCTTCAAATTTTTTACAAGACATTTGCTTTTATTCTTTGATAAAGAGAAAATGGGAATCTGATATTTATTAATATATTTATTATTTATTGTAACATTCAGATTTAACCAAAGACTTCAAACATACTAAGCAAGTGCTCTGCCCCTAATTTAGCACACATTAATAGAAATGTGTTCTCATATAGCTCTGAGAACTATAAGTTACAGGTCACAATCTTTGTGTTCTTTCTATCACAGGTTTAAAAAAAGACCTGTTTCACTTAGTATGTCTTATTGTCCTATTGGCTTTTTAGCAGTTACTGAATATCCTTGGCTTGGAGAAAGAGCAACTTTTGCTTCTAGTCTCTTGTGACATCTGCTTCCTGTAACTTGTGATATGTCTTGGTGACTCTGTTCACTAGAATTCAAGCCTAAGATAACCTCACATCATGTCACTTTTTAACATGATCTTACATTTTCACTTAGTGGCTTCATCATTCTTAGTTTTTGTGTGGACAGAAGTTTAGAGAGGTGGAACGTATCTTATTGCAATTGCTTCATGGATTATCTTGTTGTAAGAGAAGGAAACATGAATAAAATTTCCCAGAAAGAAATTCCATTTTCAGCTATTCCTTCTCCAAATCTGTAATTATAACTAAATGATTGAAGAGATATTGGTATGTTGTTGGTCAGAAGTTTATTTTCACTGTATATTCAATTATGATTTCTTGCTATGTTTTGTTGTTCTTGTATGATGTTCCAGTGTTATAAGTTTATTCAATGTTTTATAGCTTTACAGTTATAACATTGGAACATTATTAAAGAACAGTGAAACATATAGCAAGAACTATTTGAAATATATTTTATAGGATATATTCTGATCATGTTATACCTCCCATCTACTCCCAAATCTTACCCACACATTTTGTCTCATTGGTTCTATGATTATTTATTTTGATCTAAATTTTATTTATCACCTTAAATAAGCATTTTTTGTCCACCTGTGTCTAGGACTGAATATGCTATGACTAACAGATCAAAACTTTGAAATGGATTAACTTATTACCTTTACAAAACACTAGTCTCCATCATCCAAAGACTAAGAATACCATCAAATAGCTCCTGAGGCCCGAGATAGAGGTTTCAGCACTTTGTTCCAACCCACCCACTCAATGTTTCTGCTACCATGTTTTTAAAGAAACTTTGTTGTGACTTCACTCTATTACTATAAAACATTGAATTAACTGTTCTAACACTTGAACATTATCAAAGAACAATGATTTGGTATGAGTGAAAGAAACACAATGAATTCAAGGTAAACAGTTCCTTTTCTCCTGTTGTTGTAATACCCCTTCTATGTTGAATATATGATCTATTGTGCTTAGTGAGGTTTTTTGATTAGAGAGTTTAGACAGTATAAATTCTATTAGACTTATTTCAAAACTAACCTTTCATTCTAATTTCTAAAATGCCAAAGTCTCATAGTTAATTCTGGCTCCATGTACACAATATGTCCTTTGATGTAATTGTCCAGTGGATTTGCATAGATTGACACACATAGATAATAATATCAGGCAATCTCTGTTGTAGAACTTTGAGCTTTCCATTATGTATCAGGAGTCAGCGTATATAAATGGCTACTGCCAACCCATCCCATCACTGCAAAGTGATTAGGTAAATGAGATATTAATGCTCACCCAGCACATGGGTGCCTGCGGCTGAAGAAATGGTAGTCAACAATCAGTCTCAAGAAATACCAGTTAAAGACAGAGAATGGGAATAGTGGAAACTAAACATCAAAAAAAAAAAAAAAAAAGAGGAAAAAAAACAAGAGAAATGAGAGAAATAGAAACATTTTAAAGTAAATTTAACAGCAGAGATATGAACTGGAACTGGTGAGGAATAAATCCTAAGTCTATTCCTGAAACAATGAAAATAAATAAAATCAGAGCTGAGCTTGCATCTTTAGTTTATATAGTTTCTGTTTGTCATAGTTCTTTTGGAAGCTGCATGGACCTGTTGCAGATAATGAACTAGACAATTCTGTTTTGTTTTGTTTTTGTAATTTCTTTACTTTAAAAAAAATTAACAAAAGGATATGATGTTAACCATATTAGAATGAAAAGTTAGTTTTGAAATAAGTCTAATAGAATTTAAACTGTCTAAACTCTCTGATCAAAAAAACACACTAAACCTAATTGATATGTGTTCAACACAGAAGGGGTATTACAACAAGAAATGAGCACACTATCGAGTATTTTAATTTTAAACCTATGTCTAAAAATAAATTGGCCTAAATTGCATAATAACAAATTCTAATAAAATATTATAAAACAGTAAAACATTGTTGGCAAAGTGAGAAAGCTGTATGACATTTGTAAACCAGGCAAAATTCTGGATGACAGAGGGTCTGCGCTTTTCACACTATTCTGTGCTAATAGAGATTTAATGAGATAGCAGACCACAGCACTACAGAGGAAATTCTATTGATGGGGAGTAATGTGGAAAACAATATTACTTAGCTTTCTTTAGCTAGGCT
This sequence comes from Montemys delectorum, assembly GCA_019843815.1. NCBI lineage: Eukaryota > Metazoa > Chordata > Mammalia > Rodentia > Muridae > Montemys > Montemys delectorum. The sequence goes on along the minus strand of JADRCD010232002.1, from coordinate 9,804 downwards.
TTAGAGTTAAACTTGAGCTCTGGTTCAAGAAAATGGGCTAGGCAAGCCTCATTTGTTAAATGCTATCAGCAAAGCCTGCTGTCAAATATGGGCTATGGTTTCTTGTTTCTTCTTCCAGCAAAGCACAAAGCTGAAAGCATGACTGAACAATTCTGTTCTTTGTTTATAGCAACCGTCAAAAGACACTGATGCATACTGGGCAGAATTCAGCTGATGCTATGTATTGTACATAAAGAGAGAGAAAATGCAGTATGAAATGCTCAGGCTGTCCTATTGCATTATTTTAAATAAATGTTAGCACTAAAGTCAAAGAACTAGAACAAAAATGTGGCACAGGCCTGGGGGTTGGGTCAGAGGAGACAGGGGAACAATTGGAAGGGAAGGGTTAGGGGAGCTGACTTGATGCAAACGAATGACATGCCTTCACAAAATTCTCAAACCGCCAGCAAGAACAAATTCACACTGTCCTAATGATCTGTTTTACATTTGCAGCATATGTTTTCATACTTTAGAAGTCATCATCATCAGAAATAGTGATTTCCTTTTTAAAAAAAATCATAGCACTTGTAAGACAAATAAGACTTTTAATCCCAGACAGAAAAGAAGGGAATGATGTCGGGGATTTTTGAATTCAGGAAGCACTCATGAAGAGACTGAGCTTTAAAAGAAGCAGCACAATGAGTTCTGAGTGTCACAGCTGCAGAAATGCTGGCATGACAGCTCTCAGGGAGCCACATGTACAACTGCATGAATGATTCAGAGGAAAGGAAAGGAAGGCAAGTATGGTAACCCCACCACTGTAGCATGTTTGAACAGAGGGAATGGGCCATGGTAATAATCAGGGAATTAACATCTAGTAAGAGAGTAGGCTGTCACTAAACAGAGAAAAGTGACATTCAGTACATGGACTAATTAAGACACAGAAGTAAAAACAAGTCAATATTTATATGTAAGGCTTATTATTGAATTCCAAACAACCAGAAAGTGACTTTATAAAAATATATTTACCTGGAATTTTGAAAACAGAGATACTTTTAAATATCTGTGAGATCTGATGTGGAAATATGACATGTTAAAACCATGAAGAAGCAACTGAAATTATTTAAATGCATTCTTAGATATGGAGAAAAAATATTACTGTGCTTTCTTGACAATCTAGATTTGGTATTAATAAAAATTATATTAAAAATAGAGTAACAGCCGGGCAGTGGTGGCGCACGCCTTTAATCCCAGCACTTGGGAGGCAGAGGCAGGCAGATTTCTGAGTTCAAGGCCAGCCTAGTCTACAGAGTGAGTTCCAGGACAGCCAGGGCTACACAGAGAAACCCTGTCTCGAAAAACAAAAACAAAACAAAACAAAACAATAAAAAAGTAGGGTAACAAATAAAAATTCTTTTTATTTTTATGAAATATAAAATAATTTTAATATTTTACTTTGTGAAATGATTTTCTCTAGTATACTAAAATAACTCTTATATGTTAATAATGTTTATCATTGCTTAGAATATACTTGAGAGTTATCCTTAATAATTATAGTTTATTAGTTGTTAAAACAGCTCACAAAAAATGAAGTAAGATATATATAAGCTGCAAAGTCAGGCAAAGATTAGTTCAGAAATATTAAATAAGAAATATAGAGCAAAAATACTAGAAAATAAATAAAGTATTTACTCTAGGATTTTCTTCCTCTGTTGGGGAAAATGAAGGTCTCATAGTTGATGTATTAGAACAGCAACTCGTGTCAGGGCATACCACACACTAGGCCCAAACCGTTCCAAGTGTAAGAGGTTAATTGAGAGGGAAAGAGGGGGCAGTAGTAGAGAGAGGAGAGAGAGAGAGAGAGAGAGAGAGAGAGAGAGAGAGAGAGAGAGAGAGAGAGGGAGAGAGAGAGCTCAAGGTAGTGAATGTGTTTATTAAAAAGAAAAAAAAAATGGGAATGGGCCATGTTTATTATTCCTTTCATGACTCCATGAACATCTTAAAGGAAGAATTCACAAGCTGTGAGGGAGTTTATCCCAGAGAATTTCCCTCCCTCAGCCTATAATTCTTCATCTAGGAGTCAGGCTTTGAGAGATTTTCCCCATTGCATTTTACATGTCAACAGGTGTTGACTTTATGGGCATATTTTTAAGATTTTATAACTACAGCCTCCTGATTATATATATAAGATAGCACATTGCAGGAGGAATTCTGGTCCTCTGGCTATTACAATTTTCTGTTCTTTCTTCTGGAATTTTCCTGTGCCATTGGCATAATAGTTCCATTGTTAAGCACATACACATGCATATGAACAACACTAAAAGGACTCAGCATGTTATAGATAATATATGTGCATATATGTATATATGTAAAATAATAGTTAAAGAGGAGGTCATATGTTAGAGAGGGAGTGGAGACATATGATGAGTTACATTGGGGAGAGAGGTTAGAAATTAAATAAATACAGTACGAATGTAATAAATCCCCCCAAATTAAATTTAGATTAAAAAATAAATTTAAGCATCTGAAGAACATGTGGGTATCGTGAGACATAGTCTCCAGGTCAAGACATTGCCATTGCACTCTATGAAAACCTGAAGAAACTTGTATAATATTTGGCCCATCACCATGGACAGAAAATGGAATTCATTGAAGAAGAAATTTCATTTGAAATTTCATAACTAGGGGTGACGTTGACTCCCTTCTTACTTGCATGCAGCCCATTTTTAATGAGAGCTAAATACTAATTACTTAAGATTCCCAACTGTATTCCTTTTTGCCACACCTTAAAGTGCCTTGGTTTTCCATAATAACTTTACCTTCGGAAACACAGTATCATTCAGCAACTTCTCAACACAGTCATAGCTTATCTTCCTCTGGGTTGAAAGCTCACATGACAGTAAGTCTCTGTAAACTCATTGAAATACTCTAATCACTAGTATTGAAAAACCATTGTGATTATCATTGTTCAGTTGTCTTTCCCTTGGTTATTGTCTAGCATACCTAACAGACAAGTAAAATTTGGACAATGCCAATCATTTCCCATCTACTCTGCTTCCTGGAGGCTTAAAAAGCAAGCTTGGAAGACCTGGTACTGCATTCAGGACCTTTGTCAGGCTCCAGCAAGGGGTGTGGTAAGTTGTAAAAGTAGCATTCAAAATTCCCTGTGTTAGAATGTGCTAGCTGGATTCAGAGCCTATTTGTTGGCATGAAATCTTTGCTTTCAAACATCACAGTAATATTATTGCTTAAAGGGTTAAGATTCCTGCAAGTTAGATTTTTTGAGAATGTTGCCAGCTATGTTCATTGTCAGAATACATTTTTTAAATGCTATTTACTACAAATTGACCTCTATGCAAAAGTTTTGTTTTTATATTTTAATGACTAAAATTATACTTGAATCTTTAAAGTAAATTAAACTCATGGTACAAAAGCACAAAAGTTTCAGAAGAATTAGAAAATTAAAATCGAAATCCTCCAGAGAGATACAAATCAAAACAACCCTGAGATTCCACCTTTCACCAATTAGAATGGCTAAGGTCAAAACCTCAGATGATGACACATTTTGGCGAGGATGTGGAGAAAATGGAACACTCCTCAATTGCTGGTTGGATTGCAAACTTATACAAGCACTCGAGAAATCAATCTGGAGGTTCCTCAGAAAATTGGAAATAAATCTACCTGAAGACCCAGCAGCACCACTCTTGGGAATATAGCCAAAAGATGCCCAACAACGCCACAGGGGCACATGGTGCACTATGTTCATAGCAGCCTTATTTGTGATAGCCAAAAGCTGGAAACAACGCAGATGTCCTAAGACAGAATAATGGATACAGAAAATGTGGCTCATTTACACCATGGAATACTACTCAGCTATTAAGAACGAGGTATCCTGAATTTTGCAGGCAAATGGATAGAACTAGAAAATATCATCCTGAGTGAGGTAACTCAGATCCAAAAGGATATACATGGTATGTGCTCACTAATAAGTAGATATTAGCCAAAAATAAAAAAGGCGGGGGCAGAGTACCCAAGATACAGTCCACAGAACTGAAAAAGGTCAAAAAGCTGAAGGGCCCAAGTGAGGATACCTCAGTCCCACTTGGGCTGGAGAAGAAAGCAATCACAAGTGGGGAGGGAGGGAGGGACCTGGAAGGGAAAGTGGATGGGGGTCTGGGGGAGAGGAACCTGATCTGGTATTGGGAGAGGGAAAAGGACCAAAGCCCTGAGTGCCAACAGGAAGAATGGAAACAGGCAACCTCAGGAAGTAGGAGGTGGGGGAACCCTCCAAAATGCACCAGAGACCTGGGAGGTGAGAGACTCTCAGAACTCAAAGGGACCTTAGATGAAATGCCCAACAGTAGGGAGAGGGAACTTATAGAGCCCACCTCCAGCAGGAAGACAGTGTCAAATAAAGGAGGGGTTTGCCATCCCATTGTCAAAACTCTGACCCATAATTTTTCCTGTCTGAGAAAACTGTAGAGATGAAAATGGAGAGGAGCCTGAGGAAAAGAAGGTCCAGCAACAGGCCCAAAGATGGATCCAGCTCAAGGGGAGGTCCCAAAGCCTGACACTATTTCTGAGGCTATGAAGCGCTCATAAAAAGGGACCTACCATGACTGCCCTCTGGAAGACCCACCAAGCAGCTGAAAGAGTCAGATGCAGATATTTGCACCCAATCAATGGACAGAAGCTGCTGACCCCTATGGTTGGGTTAGGGGAAGGCTGAAAGAAGCTGAGGAGGAGGGCGACCCTGTAGGAGGACCAGCAGTCTCAATTAATCTAAATCCCCGAAATCTCTCAAACACTGGACTGCCAACCAGGTAGCATACATACACCAGCTGATATGAGGTCCCCGACACACATATAGCAGAGGACTGCCTTGTCTGGGTTCAATCAGGGATGATGTACCTAACCCTCAAGAGACCAGAGGCCCCAGGGAGTTTAGAGGTCAGGTGGGATGGAGATGGGCAGTGGAGATGGTATGATAGATGGAACAGTCAGAAGGTGCACCAGGGGTAGAAGGGAGGAATAAAATCTGGAGTATAAAGAATAAATAAATAAATAAATAAATAAATAAAATTGAAATCCTCACTCAATCCAAATGCATGACCCATTTTCCAAGTACAAATGATAGTTAAGACTTCAAGAGTGTTGCTGTTTACTATGTATGCTTTGAGCAGGTTTTTGTGTGAGTATGTATGTATAATGTTTCTCAATGCAACCTTTTTAGAGTTATATAAAATGTTATTATATATTGCATCATTATCCTAGAAAAAAGTAGTCTACTTTACTACACCTGATTTTACTTAAGGGCATCTTAAATACATACATATATATGTAAATACATACATATATTATATATATACATATATATTATATATAATATATAATGTATATTTTATATATATATATATATATATATCCATTACAGTAAGTTTCTGGGCATCATATCTCATTGTTTCAATACCCTTTCAAATATTTAGGCAATATCAATGATTATTGAGACTGAGCTTTAAATTTCAAGCATTTGTTATAATTTAAGTATACTAAGTTTATAAGTATAATAAGAATAAGTAGCTTTAAAATAGAATTTACTATTACAAATGATTACCAAAACAAATATTCAGATGTGAACCACGTGATCGTCTCGCCAGCAAGAACACACGCGGACACCAGGATCCTTCTGCAGCAACCCTTTATTGCATCTTCAAGAGGGAGACCCCAAACCCCGAAAAGGCACTGCTTATATATGCCCTAGAGCAGCGTGTTCACCTCTGATTGGCTGTTTGCTCATTACCTCATGTGATGCCCCGGGATAGGCTGTGACTTGGCTCGCTCTGGCCCTTAGCACATGCGCAGACTACTTGTTACAGGGAGAAGACACCGGATGCTGGTGCCATCTTGTAATGGCGACTGAGCTAGCACAGGCATGGCTCTCTACATTCAGAGCTTTGACAATAGATATTATAGTTTACATTGACCATCATAGTATACAATACTCATGTGTACATTTTCCAGACAAATACTGGTGTGTCCTTACAGTTGCATTTTTCTTCCTTTACTTTTCCATGTGTATGATATGCACACATGTGGTTCAAGTTCATGTGTGTGTGCATGTTTATGTGCAGGACAAAATTAGATGCCAGGCATTTCACCTGACACCTCATATTGACTAATGGTATGTCACTTGATGATTGTCTTGGTACAGCATGCCAGTTTACTGTGGGGAATCCCCTTTACATCCCTTTTGCGTGCTGGGATTACAAGCAATCTGCAACAAGTACCCAGCATTGATTTAGATACTGGAAATACTGAATGTGGTTCCCATTCTTATGTGACAAGACTTTGATCACACCGTTTCAGATAGAACATTTGAAGCTGTCTTTGTATTTTCATCTTCTTTTGATTCCTTTATCAAAGATGCTAGAACACAGAGGTAAAGGCTTTGCAAAGGCCCCAGCTTGGCACTCTCTATATAAAGAGTTGTTTAGGTGTTGTCTTCCTCAATGGGGCTTTTGTGTCAGTTTGTGAAAGCAACCTATAGTCTTGCAGGCCTTATTTTTAAATGTTAGGATTAGAACACTATTGTTTTCACCTATAGTTTTCATATTTGTATTTTCTTAAAGAGAAAGGAAAGTGTCTACCTTTCCAATTCTTGGCTTGTGGGGTTATGAGGTGTCCCACATACGCTCAGACTCCGGCCGCTCCAGAGGCAGGACGCAGGAAGTTTTGACTGCCCTTAGCCCACACAGGTCCTGGGTGGGTGTCAGGTTATGAGAAGCCGCTGGACCCAGCCCCGGGGATTTGGGAGCGCAGTCTGAGGTCTTGGGGACAGCCCGAGCAGGCTCAGTTCCCAGGCCTGCACAGAGGTCAGAACTGTCTGGTTCTCAGGCTCTTGGGCACCCCAGGTACTGTTGGATGCCATGGAAGAGCTGAGAATGGAGAGGGGGCCTGCAGGCTGGATCTAGTCGGGGCATAAGGGGAAAAGAGGAAAGAGATCCGGCTGGAGGGGAGGAAAGTCCTTGACTTATTCAGCAGGCAGCTAGGCTTAGTGTAGGCCTAAAGTGTTGGCTGAAACCTCTGGGAGACGAGGTGGTTGGCTCTTTAGGTGAAAATCTGATCCATTGCTCCCCACGGCAAATCCTGATGAGAAGAGATAGTCCATGGCTTTAAGGCATTTATTGTCTTGGTAGAAAGTGGTGGTGAGTAAAACCGTACCCCACTTCTCAGAGCAGGCCTGAGGTTAGATATCTTTTGCAGGGAGGAGTGTCTGGGAAGGAGAGTTTATTAGCTAAGCCTCCAGGCCTTTAGGTACCTCATTAAAATGAAGATCTGCCTTGAGGCTAGGTGATCTCTGGTCATGTCCTCTATCTATGGAAGGGTTTGGGGCATTGCCATTATATGACTGATAGCCAAAGACCTATGGAGAGCATTGGCTTCCTGTCAGGAGCCTGGTGTCCAAGAGCTTGGCAAAATGCCTATTGTTCCTTGCAGGACCTGCAGGATCACCAGGGTTTCCAACCTAGTTCAACCAGAAACCAGGCTGCCTTTCACGGTCCTACACTGGCTCACATAGTCAACAAAATTCTATTATAGCTATTATATGATTGTTTAATTCTTTGGAAGAAAATATTGTTTCACGACTAGCTTGCTATGATAATGTAAACATACAGATAAATTGCAATATGTATATAATCAGGATTGTAGCATATCCCTATATCTGTGTTCCATAAACACTTTAAACAGTAATACATAGTGTATAACATTTAGAATTTTTGAATATTCATTTTATTTCATAATATGATGTTTCAATATCTCTATTTGCATTTTTTACGTTTATTAGAGAACATCTTCAAATATGTTAACAAATCTTATTTGATTCATGAATGTATTTATCTATACATATATACATATGTGAGAAGTACATGTGGATATATATGTAAGATCATAATCATATAGTCAATCACAGTAAAATGAAGTGAGTTTTCAACTAAATGCTTTAGTGCTTTTATTGTATTCTTTAAAGATTTGTTATATATTTACTTATTTCTTTCTTACATGTGTGTGAATGTTGCCTGAATATATCTATGTGAACCATGAATATGTCTGATGATTGGAGAGGTAAAGAGAAGGTGTTGGATCCCCTGGGACTAGAATTCCTGATGGTTGTGATGTGCCATGTAGGAACTGGGAGTGGAAACTTTGTCCTTTTTAAGAGTAGCAAGTACTCCTAAGTACTGAGCAAACTGTCCTCTGACCCTTGTGGTATTCTTAAACCTTTGCTTATATTAAGTTAACTGTTTGTATCAACCAAAAGGAAAGACGATCATGAATAGATGGACACACCTTTCACAGGAGGTAAGGATGACTTTGGTCCCAGGACATTTGATTGCTAAGAAATAGAGGTGCCTTAGAGTTTGTGCTTGGAATATCTCTTGGTCAAATATATATTTTAGTTCCTGATTTGATATGTACTACTTAATCCTGTATTATAAATATAAATATCATGTTTATTTCCTCAGATAAAGTGATGAGAGCCATACCCAAAGCTGTAGGAATATCTAGCTTGAGTTGAGCCCAGAGCATTTCTACGTAACTACCTCTAGGCCTAGGCCTGGAAGCTTCTAAACTCCGTATAATCTAATCTTCTGTAAGCTCAGACCTTCAAGGTTTCAGCTTCTAGTCTCCATCTGCTAACCAGGGCCTAGAATTTTTCAGCCTGGGAGACTTACTGCTAAATAACCACACCCTTTCTAACTTTTCCTGAACTCTGGCTGGCTGATTCAACTTAGCTATTCTAACTCAAACTACTCTACAGGCTGATCCATTCAAATTGGCTTTGCTCAGCTTCTAATTAAATTGAATTGCTTAGAAAGAGTGTCTCTTTGCTAATTCCATGAACTGATCTGAAATAAGCTTTATTGTACTGAACTGAACTACACTACACAGAACTCAGTTGAACGGAAGTGATCTGAATTAAATTGAACTAAATTCAACTTTCCCTCCCTTACTGCCCTTTAAGTAGCCTCTAGTTCCTGCCTGTTCTCAGGAGAGTTGGAGTATCCTATCTCTGACTCATTCTGTCAAATCTTTCTCTGAATTGTCTCTTTGTCTGCTCCTCAATTGGAGGTCATTTCATGAATTAAAGGTGAGTTCCAGCAGGAAGAGTTATCTGCATTCCAGCCAGGTAATACTTTTGAACGTGATCACTTGCCAGAGAAGCCCTGTTGTTGGATTAAAAGTCCACTATAGTATTTTATGTGACCCCCTAGGTATCTCTAATGCCTGATTCATCTGCTTGTAATAGACAAGAAAGAGTCATTTGACTAGACTCGGGAATCACAACCATCCTCTGTAGGCTTAGACTTTTTTCAAAGCCTACTTTTAATGAGGGTCCTCAAATATACCTACTCCACTTCTAGCCCATCATCCAAAAGTCAGGGAGAAAGATGGTAAATAAGACAAAGGTATATGGACCTGTTTAGAAGTAGTTCTTTGGGGGCAATTCCAATCTTCATTTGTCAGGATACCAGCAGTCTATGTCATTAGTGTCAGAGTACTTAACCCTAATCAGCAACAGTAGCATGATCTAGCAGAAACCATAACGACTAGTAGGAGTGACCAGAACCACCCAGAACTACAGTAGAATTTTTGTCATGCCTCTCTCAAAGGAGCAAAGATCATCAAAAATGTAAGAACAATGAAATGTTGCAAAGTTAGCCATTGCAAGAAAGTGTGCTATCACTATCAATTGATTCCTATTTATACTCTCTACAAACATCACAAGTATTCCCACTGATCTTGCCTCAGCAAAAATCCATG
>JADRCD010232001.1:35178-77710 GCA_019843815.1 Montemys delectorum | reverse complement strand
AATAAATAAATAAATAAATAAATAAATAAATAAATAAATAAATAAAAGCAAGTGAACAACCACACCCAAAAAAAAAAAAAAAAGGAATGAGAAATCAGTAAACATAAAGATTTTTGCTCTAGCCTAAAAAACAGAATTTTAAAAAAAGTTCAAAAGAAAAGGAGGGACTGGACATAAGCCATGGAAAAAAACAAGCATTAAGAAGCATCAAATGAGAGTCCTAATGGGTAGGATAAAAAAAATAAAGAAGGCTAATGGAAAAATATAACATCATGTAAAAATCATTTGCAACATCCATGAAACAAGCGAACATGGAAACCATCTACAAAGACAGACAGCGTAATGCCAAACACCAAAGGGAGCCTCAAGACAGCAACAGAAAGCCTACCCTGTATTAGATTAGTAGGTGTGCTGCTCGTTAGGATTAGTAGGTGATTTAGACTCAAAACTATTCAAGACAGAAAGACAAGATATTCAAAATAACAAACACACACACACACAGGCACATACACACGTACATGTACATACACGCATACAGGAATTAGATGTATAAATATAAACTAAAGAGTATAAATGCAAACACAAGGAGAAAAGAAGATAATCAGATCAATAAAACCCAACAAATTCATAGTCAGCAAATGAGACCAAGAAGAAACAGTAAAGATAACCTTAGGCTGAGACTGAAGGGCAGGCACTCATTTCCACGTGAAGAAATGGAAGCCAGAACTAACAGTGACTACCTGGAGACATGACAAGAAAACACAAAACTATATTTTATTTCTACCTTTAATTTCTTGCTAGGTTGAAAGATCGACTTAGAGCAACAATTACAACAGGACATAAAATGTATAAAAAAATCATAGTAATAAAAGAGAGGAAGGGAAAATGAAGCTACACAGAAGCAAAGCTTTGCAGAGTTGAAATTAATTTGGTATTCAACAAACTATAACAATATAACTTACAATGTTTACTGTCATCCCCAGGGTAAAAATTAAGAAAATTTAAATACATAAAATTTACATGCATATATAAATTATACATATATGTATATATATTATATACTCATACATTTATATACATATATATATGAAACTACAAATCGAATTAAAAAGATAAATAAGAAAATGCCAACATAACATAAAAATAAAACAGAATATGGTGAAACAGAGAAACAAAAGAGGTACTAGGACAGAAAGAAAGACAACCTCCCAAACAGCAAGTGCCAACAGCACAGATCCAACATGTCCATAGTCAAGAGTAAAGAAATGGCCTTAAACAATCCAATCAAAATGCAGAGAGAATATATTGTAAAATGAGAACATCCCAGGGGCTGGGAAAGTATGTGCCTTACACACATGAAGACTTGAGTTCCAGTTGACAGAATGCCCTTACTATATATGTCCTATGGGCAAGCCTAGGGCCCACTGCTTTGATTGATATTCAATGTGGGAGGGAAGTGCCATTTGTGGGGTGGTGGACCTGGCTGCTGGGAGAAAGTAGGCTGAGCAAGGCATGAGGAGCAAGCCAGTAACCATTACTGCACCACAGCCTCTACATCAGCTCCTGTCTCTGAGTTCCTATCATGTCCTTCTTCAGTGAAGGACCAGGATTTGGAACCGTAAGCAGAAATAACCCCTTGCTCCAGAAGTCGCATTTTGGTTACAGTATTTATCACAGCAACAAAACCCCTAAGGTACAAACACCCCTTTATAGCCATATGCTAGTAAGAGGTATTAAACACAACTTTCCAATGACTCAAATAATAGTGGGAAGTATGGTGCAATCAGTAACCAAAAGAAAGATAATGTACATATATGAATACGAATCAAAACAGGTTACTACGACAAAAAGCAGTAAAGGGCAATTTCAATTATGAACAAGTAGTCCTAGCATGGGAAACAACAACAACAACAAAAACCTATTTGTACACCTATAAGGAAAAACAAAACTGACAGAATTGGATGAAGATGTAGAAATTCAAACAATACACTGTAAGTACCTTAAAAACTGCTACTTCAAAAATATGTCCCACACAGTCAAAACCATGTCCAATGCACAGCATACAATCCAAGACTCTCCACAAGTGGGTCAGTGAAGGACACAAGCCACAGAGTGCCATCACAGAAGCCTATATGATAAACTCATAAATCTTTGAAATTAGGATCTGGAGAGACGGCTGAGCAGTGGACAATGCTTGACTCTCTTTTGACGATAGGTCTAGGACTTGGTTTCCAGCACCCAAGGCAGGAGGCCATCAATGGCCTGCAACTCCCAGTCCAGGGCATTCAGTGCACTCTTCTGATCCTTGAGTGACCAGTCCTGAACACACACATATGAACAACACTAAATAAACTAAGCACCATGTACACACACACATAAATCTTTAAAATGAAATTAACTAATATGTGTCAATTAAAGAAGATTCTCATAAATAAGCAGTGGGTCAAAGAAGAAAATAAGAGCAAGTTTCGAATACAATGAGATAATTAAACATAAGAAAGAAGACATCAAAACTCCAGAAAGCCCTGGTGAGGAAGACACAACAAGCCTTGCAAAAGAGGGTGTGCCCCACTGAGGTCATCACCACAAAGGAGCTGAGAGCTGGGGAGAAATTCTTATTTGTAAGAATCTATATTTGAAAAGAAAAACATAACATTACCAAAAGAAATAAAGCACAAAATAGCAGGAAGGAAAAAAGTAAAAACCAGAACACTTAAATCAAATGTTATAGAATAAGGGGGAAGCCAAGCCCTAAGCTGGTTATGAGAAAAGAAGAGTACAAATTCAAGCTTAGTGTTATTAGAAGAGGGGAGGCGCCGGGGCCAAGGAAGAAAAAGGGGGCGGGAACTTGTGATGGAGAGAGAGTCACTAATACTAAATTAACAAAAATAAAGCTTTTGAAAAGTACTGTGAATACTGGCACTCGACAAGTTGGATAGAGCATAGGACAAATGGTTAACTGAAAGGAGAAAAAATAATTACAGAACAATAAAGACATGAATATTTAAGCACTTAGAAACATATATATACAATAAATATATTATAAATATCTATCATATATGAGTTTATATAGAAACTCAATTTTTTAAAAATAAAAATACAGCTCAAATTAAAAGCTGGCAAAGGGTCTGCACAATAATTTTCTGTTAAAAATATAAAAACAGACAATGAGCAAATTAAATGCAATAATCTTCAGGGAAATCTAATCCAAACTTGAATGAGAGACACATCACTTAGACCCACTAGATTAAAGGGGATAAGACATGGCAGAGCCGTTATGGAAAGCCATTAGTGGCTACAAGCTTAAGCATGTTACCCCATGAACCAGCAATCTCATTTCCAGAGCCACAGGCTTTGAAGACCTTGCACCCACACAAACTGGTATAGTTCACAGAACTATAAACCAAGACGTGATAAAATCAGTGAGATTCCAGACCCCCGCAAAGGGCTGAATGGATAAAGTTCTGCATCCCTATACTGTGGCTTTCGCCAGTCGTAAGGAGCCGTACATGCCACGTATGATATATATGAACTGTGAAAAGATCATGCAAACTGAGTGAAATTAAACAGGAAACAACATATGCAATACTATATTATCTTCCTGGTACTAAAGTCTACAAGGAATATATAAGGAGACCAGATTATTCTCAAATACTCAGAGAACATTTCATCCATGCTCAACTGAGAAAGAACCATTCCCACCATGCAGTTAAATATTCATTTCAGATTCTACAGACTGTATATCACAACAAAAGTATTTTTAAAAACCAACAAGTCTACAGTAGGTAAAACAAGAATTTCGGCTACTCTTGGAGAAAAGGTGAAATTCAATGATAACTAGGATTCACCAAGAAAAAGTGCACAGCATAAGGTCAATGTGAAAAAAGGTATTCAGTCAAGGAACATTTCATGCATACAAAGACTAAGTAAGAACAGACAGGGCAGAGAATACACTTGAAGGATGTTACAGTTGTGACAGACATAGAAGACAATGATAACATTTTTAGTAAGATCTGAAATTTCCTTACAGGGAAACAGAACAGGACACGTGCTGGTAAACAGATGAGAGAAAAGTAGAATTCACTGAAAGGATACGCTCTGCTTGTGGACTCACCCCACAGGAAGAGAAAGTTTTACACACGTCTTACTTACTCCATTAGAAGAGTCTAGCACTGGCCTTTGGTCTGACCCAGTCCCACCAACACCAGAGGAGGCTCCACTCTCAGGCGCTCTAACACACCCAAGATCACAGGTGAGGAGGCCGCACATCTGGCCCAACACCCAGAGTATCTACGACCCCTGGGATCCCTGGGAGCCAGGAACCCAGAAACCCCGACCCGATCAGTGGCAAGGGTTCCTTCCACTTTGAACCTGCACGAAGAGCAGACCTAGGCCGCTGGCTCAGCACCTACTCCTACAACACCCAGAGGGAGCCCGCTTCCTGGGTGCTCTGAAATGCCCAGGATCACAGGAGAGACAACAACACCCACCCCAACACCCTGTGTAACTGGGTCCCCCAGGATGCAGGGACATGGAAGCCCCCATCCAGCCAGTGGCATGCACTCCTTCTGGTCTGAACCTGTGCCCACAGGAGACCCGGGGTGCTGACTCTACACCCGCTCTTACAAAACAGAGAGGGAGTCTGCTTCCCAGGAGACCAGACACATGAAGGAGAACTGGAGCTCTGACACACTCAAGATTGCAACTGAAGTGACAACATCTTTCCCAAACCCAGAGTAACTGGCACCCTCACCCAGCCAGTGACACAGGTTCCTTCCAGCTTGCACCTGTGCCCAGAGCAAACCCAGGGCTCTGGCTCCCTATCTACAACTGCAACGCACAGAGACAGCTTGACTCCCAGGAGCTCTGACACAACAGTCTATCAGGAGCTTGGTCACACCAGGATTTCAGAATCTCACAGGCAGCTTGAGTCCCAGGAGCTCTGAAACATCCAGGAACTCAGGATACAGAATCCCAGAATCACATGATCCCAGAGACAGCTAGACTCTGAGGAGTTCTGACACAACCAGGATCACAGGATGGACAGGCTCCAGTCAGAGACATCAAGGGCAGGCAGCACTAGAGATAACTAGATGGCCAGAGGCAATCCAAAGAACGTGAGCAACAGAAATCAAGGCTACCTGGACTCATTAGAACCCAGTTCTTCCACTACAGCAAGTGCTGGATACCCCATCACAGTGGAAAAGCAAGACTTGGATTTAAAATAACATCTCATGATGATGATAGAGGATATTAAGAAGGACATAAATAAGTCCCTTAAAGAAATACAGGAGAACACAGGTAAACTGGTAGAAGATCTTGAAGAGAAAACACAAAAATACCTTAAAGAATTACAGGAAAACACAACGGAACGGGTAAAGGAATTGAACAAAACCATCCAGGATCTAAAAAATAGAAATAGAAACAATAAAGAAATCACAAACGGAGACAACCGTGGAGATACAAAACCTAGGAAAGAGATGAGGAGTCACAGATGCAAGCATCACCAACAGAATATAAGAGATAGAAGAGAGAATCTCAGGTGCAGAAGATACCATAGAACCAAAGAAAATGCAAAATGCAAAAAACTCCTACCCTAAAACATCCAGGAAATCCAAGAAACAATGAGAAGACCAAACCTAAGGATAATAGGTATAGGAGAGAGTGAAGACTCCCAACTTACAAAGGGCCAGTAAATGTCTTCAATAAAGTTATAGAAGAAAACTTCTCTAACCTAAAGAAAGTGGTGACCATGAACATACAAGAAGCCTATAGAACTACCAATAGACTGGACCAGAAAGAAATTCCTCCTATTACATAATAATCAAAAGACCAAAGGCACAAAAGAATATTAAGAGCAGGAAGGAAAATAGGCAAGTAACATACAAAGGCAGACCTATCAGAATTACACCAGACTTTTCAACAAAGACTATGAAAGCCAGAAGTTCCTGGGCAGATGTCATACAGACTCTAAGAGAACACAAAAGCCAGCCTAGGCTACTACACCTAGTAAAACTCTCAACTGCCATAGATGGAAAAACCAAGATGTTCCATGACAAAAACAAATTTACACAATATCTTCCACAAATCCAGCACTACAAAGGATAATACGTGAAAACTCCAACACAGGAAGAGAAACTACACCCTAGAAAAAGCAAGAAAGCAATCTTCTTTCAAAACCCCCCAAAAAAGACAATCATGCAAACATAACTCCACCTCTACCAACAAAAACAACAGGAAACAACAATCACTCTTCCTTAACATCTCTTAACATCAATAGACTCAATTCTGCAATAAAAAGGAATACACTAACAGACTGGATACTTAAACAGGACCCAGCATTTTGGCGCATACAGGAAATGCACACCAGTGACAAAGACAGACACTACCTCAGATTAAAAGGCTGGAAAACAATTTTCCAAGCAAATGGTCCCAAGATACAAACTGGAGTAGCCACGCTAATATTGAATAAAATCGACTTTCAACCCAAAGTTATCAAAAAAAGATAAGGAAAGACACTTTATACTTGGCAAAAGAAAGATCTACCAAGATGAACTCTCAATTCTGAATACCTATGCTCCAAATACAAGGGCACCAACATGTATAAAACAAACTTTAATAAAGCTCAAAGCACACACTGCATTGCATACAACAATTGTGGGAGAGAGTTCAATATCCCACTCTCATTAATGGACAGATCATGGAAAGAGAAACAAAACAGAGACACAGAGAAATTAACAGATGTTATGAACAAGTGGATTTAACAGCTATCTATAGAACATTTTATCCTAAAACAAAAGAATTGTTTGCAGCTCCTCATGGTACCCTCTCCAAAACTGACCATATAGTCAATCACAAAAGTGGCCTCAACAGATACAAGAAGACTGAAATAATCCCATGTACCTATTAGATCATCACGTACGAAGGCTGGTCTTCAATAACAACATAAACAATAGAAAGCCCACACACACATGAAAGTTGAGCAACACTTTACTCAATGATAACTTGGTCAAAGAAGAAATAAAGAAATTAAAGAGTTTTTATAATTTAATGAAAATGAAGGTACAACATACCAAAACTTGGGACTCAACGAAAACAGTGGTAAGAGGAAAACACAAAGATCTAAGTGCCTCCCAAAACAAACTGGAGAAAGCATACACTAGCAGCTTGACAATAGTAGAGGAAGGTAATTATAAATACCAGCTAAGGCCACGTAATCAGTTGCAGAAACGAGGATTATAAGTAATATGAATGCTTCTGTCTTATTTTGTTAAGAATACACTTTTCTTCCAATTTCTTTAACATCAATTGGTATTTAAGTTAAGACACTAAAGAATGTTCCCAAGGGACATTGTAAATTTATAAATGCGTTTGCGATTGTACAAGGAATAGTTATATCATGTTAGGCATACTCACGATTTTGTTATTGTTTCATGTGGACATGGGATATTATTTGTGTCAAGTTGACAAGGGGTGGATTGTAGTGGCTATTCCTGGTTGTCAACTTGACTACGTCTGAAATGAATTACAATCCAGAATTAGAAGGCTCACCTGTGGCCCTAATCTGGAGGCTGAGAGATACAAGTTTCTGACCTGAATCTTGGCATGGAGACCTTGAGGAATAGTGGCTATGAATCCCACAGGATTAACATAGAAAGCTCTATGAGTTCAAGGTCATCCGGGGTTAAAGGTGTGGTGGCACACACCTTTGACCTGGGCCACACTTTTTGCTGGAGATGTATATAAGGACATTGAAAAAAGGAAGGCTCTCTCTGCTTCGCCTGCTTGCCTTGTGGGACTGAGCAATTGCTGGAACCTTGGACTTCCATTCACAGCTGCTGCCGTGACTGTTGTTGGGAGTTGATATATAGAGAACAATATAGAACAAAAAGAAGCACGTACATCCAAGAGGAGTAGACAACAGGAAATAATCAAATGCAGGGTGGAAATCCACCAAGTAGAAATAAAAAGAACTATAAAAAAAAAAAATCAACAAAACAAGGAGTTGGTTCTTTGAGAAAATCAACAAGATAGATAAACCCTTAGCCAGATTAACCAGAGGGCACAGAGATGGTATCCAAATTAACAAAATCAGAAATGAAAAGGGAGACATAAAAACAGATACGGAGGAAATTTAAAAAAAAAATCTTCAGATCCTACTACAAAAGCCTATACTCAACAAAACTGGAATATCCGGATGATATGGACAATTTTCTAGACAGATACCAGGTACCAAAATTAAATCAGGATCAGATAAAACATCTAAACAGTCCTATAACCCCTAAAGAAATAGGAACAGTCATTAAAAGTCTCCCAACCAAAAAAATCCCAGGACAAGATGGGTTTAGTGTAGAATTCAATCAGACCTTCAAAGAAGATCTAATACCAATACTCTTCAAACTATTCCACAAAATAGAAACAGAAGGAACACTACC
The DNA here is from genome assembly GCA_019843815.1 of Montemys delectorum. Taxonomy (NCBI): domain Eukaryota; kingdom Metazoa; phylum Chordata; class Mammalia; order Rodentia; family Muridae; genus Montemys; species Montemys delectorum. The sequence goes on along the minus strand of JADRCD010232001.1, from coordinate 69,275 downwards.
CAAAATTCATTCTATGAAGCCACAATTATGATTATACCTAAACCACACAAAGACCCACCAAAGAGAACTTAAGACCAATTTCACTTATAAATAGATGTAAAATTATTTAATAAAATTCTTGCAAACAGAAATCAAGAACACATCAAAACGAGTATTCACATGATCAAGTAGGCTTCATCCAAGGGATACAGGGATGGTTCTATATATGGAAATCCATCAATGTACTCCACTATATAAACATAAAACCACATGATCATTTCATTAGATGCTGAAAATGCATTTGACAAAATTTAGCATCCCTTCATGTTAAAAGTCTTGGAAAGATCAAGAATTCAAAGGCCACTTCTAAACATAGGAAAGGCAATATACAGCAAACCAATAGCCAGCATCAAACAGAATGGAGAGAAACCTTGAAGCAATCCCACTAAAATCAGGGACTAGACAAGGCTGCCCACTCTCTCCCACCCTATTCAACATAGTACTTGAAGTCTTAGCCAGAGCAATTAGACAACAAAAGGAGGTCAAATTGGAAAGGAAGAAGTCAAAATATTACTATTTGTAGATGATATGATAGTATACTTAAGTGACCCCAAAAATTCCACCAGAGAGCTCCTAAACCTGATAAACAACTTCAACAAAGTAGCTGGATATAAAATTAACTCAAGCAAATCAGTGGCCTTCCTCTACTCAAGGGATAAACAGGCTGATTAAGAAATTGGGGAAACGACAGCCTTCATAATAGTCACAAATAATATAAAATACCTTCGTGTGACTCTAACCAAGCAAGTAAAAGATCTGTATGATAAGAACTTCAAGTCTCTGAACAAAGAAATCGATGATCTCAGTAGATGGAAAGATCTCCCATGCTCATGGGTTGGCAGGATTAACATAGTAAAAATGGCTTTCTTGCTGAAAGCAATGTACAGATTCAATGTAATCCCCCATCAAAATTCCAACTCAGTTCTTCATAGACTTAGAAACAGCAATTTGCAAATTCATTTAGAATAACAAAAAACCAAAGACAGCAAAAACTATTCTCAACAGTAAAAGAACTTCTTGGGGAATCACCAACCCTGGCCTGAAGCTGTACTACAGAGCAATTGTGATAAAAACTACATGGTATTGGTACAGTGACAGGCAGGTAGATCAATGGAATACAACTGAAGATCCAGAAATAAACCCACCTACCTATGGTCACTTGATCTTTGACAAAGGACCTAAAACCATCCAGTGGAAAAAAGACAACATTTTCAACAAATGGTGCTGGCTCAACTGGCAGTTGGCCTGTAGTAGAATGCAAATTAATCCATTCTTATCTCCTCGTACAAAGCTCAAACCCAAGTGGATCAAAAACCTCCACATAAAACCAGATACACTTAAACTAACAGAAGAGAAAGAAAAGAGGGGAAGAGCCTCTAGCACATGGGCACAGGGGAAAATTTCCTGAACAGAACACTAATAGCTTATGTTCTAAGATCAAGAATTAATAAATAGGACCTCATAAAATTGCAAAGCTTCTGTAAGGCAAAGGACACTGTCAATAGGACAAAATGGCAATGAACAGGTTGGAAAAAGATTGTTACCAATCCTACATGTCATAGAGGGCTAATATCCAATATATACAAAGAACTCAAGAAGTCAAGACTCCAGAGAGCCAAATAACCCTATTAAAAAATGGGGTAGAGAGCTAAACAAAGAATTCTCTACTGAGGAATACTGAATGGCTGAGAAGCACCTAAAGAAATGTTCAACATACTTAGTCATCAGGGAAATGCAAATCAAAACAACCCTGAGATTCTACCTCACACCAGTCAGAATGGCTAAGATCAAAAACTCAGCAGATGCTGACAGAGGATGTGGAGAAAGAGGAACACTCCTCGAATGTTGGTAAGATCACAAGGTGGTACAACCAGTCTGGAAATCAATCTGCTGTTCTTCAGAAAATTGAACATAATAGTACCCAAAGACCCAGCTATACCAATCCTGAGCATACACCGAGAAGATGCTCCAACATATAACAAAAGATACATGCTCCACTATGTTCATAGCAGCCTTATTTATAATAGCCAGAATCTGGAAAGAGCCTAGATGTCTTTCAACAGAGGAATGGATACAGAAAATGTGGTACATTTACACAATGGAGTACTACTTAGCTATTAAAAACAATGACTTCATTAAGTTCTTAAGCAAATGGATGGATCTGGAGGATATCATTCTGAGTAAGGTAACCCAGTCACAAAAGAACACACATGGTATGCACTCATTGATAAGTGGTATTAGCCCAGAAGCTCAGAATACCCAAGATAAAATTCACAGACCACTTGATGCTCAAGAAGTAGGAAGACTAAAGTGTGGATGCTTCAGTCCTTCTTAGAAGGGGGAACAAAATACTAATGGGAAGAAATACCAAGACAAAGTGTGGAGAAGAGACTGAAGGAAAGGCCATCCAAAGGTTGCCCTGCCTGGGGATCCATCCCTGACATAGCTGTCTCTTGAGAGGCTCTGCTAGAGCCTGAGGAGTACAGAGGAGGATGCTGGCAGCCAACTATTGGATTGAGCACTAGGTCTCCAATGGAGGAGTTAGAGAAAGGACTGAAGGAGCTGAAGGGGTTTGCAAGCCCATAGAAAGAACAACAATATCAACCAACCATACACCCTAGAGCTCCCAGGGACTAAAGCACCAACCAAAGAGTATACATGGCTTTCAGCTGCATATGTAGCAGAGGATGAGCATCAATGGGAGGAGAGGTCCTTGGTCCTGTGAAGGCTTAATGCCCCAGTGTAGGGGATGCCAGTGTGGGGAGAAGGGAGAGGGTAGGTAGGTGGGGGAACATCCTCACAGAAGCGGAGGGAAGGGGAATGGGATGGGGATTTCCAGAGGAAAAACCTAGAAAATAGATAACATTTGAAATGTAAATAAAGAAAATATCCAATAAAAAAAAAACAAAAAAAAAAAAAAAAAAAAAAAAAAAGAATCTAGCATTCCTGAGCAAGGGGTTGCAGTACCTTCTGATGCAGGAGTAAGAAAATACTCAAACAAATGAAAGAGATTTCTCAAAGACAGTAATATAACAGAAATCAGATGCAGTTAACCAATCTGGGGACACCAAAGAAGCAAAGGTATTCACTGTCTACAAGAATCACATACAGAGTAAAAAGTGATGTGTGCACACGAATACAAGCCTATATATAATTTTAATTAAATAACAATAATTAATACGTTCTAGATAAGAGGTATAGATACAGTGATAGACATTTTACAAAATGATTAGCTACATCAGTTGAAAGCTGCATTACCGTCAGTGTTTTTCTGTCAGGTAGCACAGAGTGGGTACTTCTAACACTACTGTGTTCTATTAATTTAAGTCTCAGTATACATCTTTAAAGAGTGGAAGAGAAAGGTGAAAGAATTTCACACCATCCAATTTTTATAGTTGTCTTCAGATTTTTTTCACTTTATATCAGACTTCTTTAATTTCCTGGTATCTATTATTGAAAGTTTTCTTTTCCAAGTAAAATATTTAACTTTGGCCTACACTTATACTTTCAATTGCAAGGTATACTAAAAAGTGATAAACAATATATTACTACAATCAGGTCTAACTTGTTTCACTTCTAATGTGAAACTCAGCAGTAAACTCTGGAATCTGTAAGCTAGTACTTCGACCAACCAACTGCCAAGCCACCATGTTTCTCTAAACATTCACAGAGGAGGACAGGTGCATCAAAAACAAGGGGCTGGCTCAGCCAGAAGTAACAATTCCTGCCAACTGACAAGAGTGACAGCAGCTTCTTTCTGTGACTTGGAGGCCTTTGCTGAGTTAATACAGTGTCCACCTGAACTGACAGGCAGGGCTACTTGGTCCAAATGGTGAAGGAAAGGAGGAGGATCCACTAAGTCAGTGGACAGAAGAGAAGAAACAGAGGAAAGTGGAGGGAGGCGAAGGACAGGGAAGCCGACCTGTGTGCTCAGAGCTCCAATATTCTATGGCTATGTATAATATTTTGCAAAGTAAAATTGACTGAGATGGAAGCTATTTTGCATGGTACAGTGGCGATAGCTAACAAATGAGAGTTTTGTGGGCTGCATGTGAGTCCCCTGCCTCATCTGCCACCCCTAATGACAGCAGCCACCTGCTGTTTTATTGTCACAGCTGGAGCCAGTTCACACTCCTTGGTGCTGAGCTCTGCCCATGAGCACCAAGCTCTCTCCTCGCCTCATTACTTTGATGAACTTTTTATGGTCAGCACCCATGAAGACCTCATCTACGACTCTGCCACACAGACTGGCTTCAGGGAGTGATTTCAGTTACAGGAGGTGGTAGCACACTGACACTGGCTGCTCAAGTCTGGCAGCTAGTCCAGAAGTCAATGTACTGTACTTCTGACACGACAAAGCCCACAACAGGTAAAAATGCCATGAAATCTCATACTTAACAATGTTCTTCCTTTCTCATTGTCATAGAAAGGCCATAGACTACACTATAATGAAGTTTTTAATGGGATATGTTATTAGGGAAAACCTAATGTACTGTTTATGATTGCTCCATAAAATTAAGAATCTTTTCAATTTCTACAGACTAAAATTCATTGAAAATTTTTCCTTTCGCTTTTGAAGTCACAAACACATAAAACACAATCAAAGCTATTTGTATTACTACATTTTTTTCGGTTAAAAAATTCCAATTTTCTTTTAATAAAAACATGCAATGTCATGTGACTTCAGATTAAACCTCTATCATATAATTTTGATGATGGAGAGGATGTATACTGTCTGTCCTCAAAAGAAATTCCCTCTTCAAGTGTGCTGTAGTAACTGCTACCAAATACATAGTGGACTTCATCAGAAATTGTATTATTGGCTACAGAGTGGGGGAAATGTGATGACTTTAAAACCTCAACACTGTAAGGCAATTCTCTAGTGCCTGAACGTCATCATGCACCTGAAACCGGAAACTGAAGGGATCCCTGAGGGAGACTCTAGCTGGTAAATTTTTTTTCAAATTCCTAATGTTAGAAGCTATTAAAATTGTCTTTCTCTAATTTGAAAATTGTAGAAAAGTTTTAATCCAGCAACAAGGTTGCTCTGGCAAGGGATCACATGAAAAGACCTAGGTCTGTGATCTACGTCTAGACTGGAATGCAGACACATCGTGCACCTTTAATCCCAAACCATGTTAGTAGGGTGAGTTTGCAGAAGGAAGCCTCTACGTTTGAAAGTGACATCTAACTGAGAGACCAGACAAAGCGATGAATCAGAGAAAGATCTGACAGAATGAGTCAGAGACAGGATACGTCCAACTCTCAGGAGAAAAGCAAGTTAAGCGCAGCACAGAGTGCACTCAGTTGAGCTCAGGGCACATTGGGGCAGTTCACTTAAGTGAGTTCAGTGAAGTGGAGAGGAGTTTGTATGTGAATTCATGTATAGGCAGTTGAAGCAAGAGAATAAGCAAAAGCAAGGAGATTAGAACAATTTCCCAGGTTAGTTTGAGGACAAGAAAAGCCAGAACAGAATCACTCAGCTTGGAGAGGAGTTTGAGCCAAAACAACTGGGCTGAATCAGTCAGTCAGAATTGAGAAAGAACTAGAAAGGGTGAACTTATTCAACAGTAAGCCTCTGAGAAAATTACATCTAATGAATAAAAGTTAAATTTACAGAAAATGCTGCCCAAAATACATAAATAATTTATATGCAAATATAATGTATATCATATCACATTGTAAATATAATGTGTTTGATTCCTTGTTTTATTTATTTTACATGATAATGAAGATCAAACCTAGAAGCATACATATGTATGCTGGACAAATGCTCAACTATTGAGTTACATTTCCCGCCCTCCGTTGTATGACAACTAGATTGTATCAACTACATTATATCACTACAGTAGCTCAGGCTATTCACTCTTTGGCCCAAATTGCTCTTACACTTGTGACTGTCCCACATCAGCCCTGCGCAAGCAAACTGAGGATTACAGATGTGTACCACAACTACTACCTTAAAATGTATAATCTGATTTTTTTTTGCTGCCTTCTCTCTAGACAATATAAATGATAACACTTCTCTTGTTCTCATTCTGATACTCTCTGATTTTCCAACTATTCTTCCTAAATGAATGGAGTAATTAATTATGCCAATGGGCTTGCTGAACTTTAGCCAAATAAAATTAATTTGGGGTTTGTTCTAAATATGGATAAAGAACAAAAAGAGAAAAAGAAAAGAATGTCAACATTCACTATACTAGTTTATATTGCAAAAATAAGTATTCTTGGAGGGGAACCTGAGAAAGGAGATACTGTAAATAAAGAAAACATCTAATAAAAAATTTTTAAAAAAAATAAGCATTCTTCAACAACTATGAATAAATCAAATTTCAAAACAATTATAAGCCAGGCAGTGGTGGCGCACGCCTTTAAACCCAGCAATTGGGAGGCAGAGGCAGGTAGATTTCTGAGTTCGAGGCCAGCATGGTCTACAGAGTAAGTTCCAGGACAGCCAGGGCTACACAGAGAAATCCTGTCTCGAAAAACAAAAAAAAAAAAACAACAACAACAAAAAAATTATAAAATTCATGAAAGGCTAAGTTATCAAATAGTAGAAACTAATTTTCACATACACATAACAGATTCTGATTCAACTAGGTTCTTTGTAACAATCTGAACATACTATGAGGGCTCCTGGATCCCTGTGTTGTTCCCTTGCATCAGGATAAACTGATAAAGGCACAGAGAAAATGCATGCAAGGAAGGTAGAATCAGATTTTTTGGACATGTTCCTGAACTTAGACGTTTTTCTTTAGCAACATAAGAACACTTTAATTTACTGTTTATAGAACTCTATTTCTAAGGGAAAAAAAAAGCGATCAATGGTTGTAACAATTAACTCCTTATTATCATAACCTAATATAAACTGCCATGCTTCACAAATCCTGCTTTTATCTAGCAAACAGTCTACAGATCATAATAAATTCATTTGCATTACAAATCCTATGTAGGGCCTTTCAGGTGAAAACCAAAGGCAAGAAGCTTCACTTTGTAAAATCAGGGTACTAGTTTGTATCTTAGACAAACCATTAACTGGTAATTATTTCTCTCTGTATCGTATCAACAAAAGAAACAGAAGGAAATAACTTTATAATCACATACATGAAAGACCTAGAAACAGATGCCAGAAAGAAAATAAAATATACTATGTAGGAGTGATGTATACACTGATATAGAAAAAACTTAAAGCTAATGAGCGGAGTCCTTCTGTTAGGCAGTCCTGAGCAGACACGCAGCCAATGTAACAACCGTAACAGGCACTCCTCCCCAATGCTTGCTGCCTACAGGATGTTTTAGTTGTACCAAAGAAGCTGATACACAAAGTATATCAAACTAAAATTAAACAAGCAGGAGAATGTCAGGAATTCTGTCAAGTTACTGTTTTGAAAAAAATTATACCAGTCACTGTTCTGTTGCTCTTGGACATCCAGAGTGGGGTCGGGGAGCGGAACGCTGCCAAAGATAGAGAGAAAGATAACATGTCACACCCTGTCGGTGGGAAAGCAAACTGACACAGCCACTCTGGAAATTGATATGGAGAATACTCAAAAAACAAAACTAGGGGTCTAAGCTAAAAGTCTCTCCTTAGGTCTTGCATCTGTAGAACAGAAAGAGCAGTGCAAGTGTGGAGGGGAGCAGCTAAACAGTTACACTACGCGGCAAGACTTAGTAGCCACAAATGCCCAGATGGCAAGATGCGCATAGAGGTGCATGAGGGGCACGCACGTGTCAGTGAAAAACCCACCAAATGGACTGAAAGCCCACTCATCAACATAGAAATGATGCCCTATACTGGAAAGCTAGCTACCTTCCCAGGGGAAAGGAGGTCATGAACATTAGAAAAAAATATATGTGCTATCGCTACTTTGCTAGACCACCACAATTCTTTTTTAAAATATCATGTACTTTTATATTAATAGAGTTTTTCTTGTTTCTTTTTTTTATTAGATATTTTCTTTTTTTAATAGATGTTTTCTTTATTTACAATATCTCCTTTCCCAGGTTCCCCTCCAAAAGAAAAAATAAAATAAGAAAAAAATTAAAAAAAAAAAAAAAAACAAACAAACCAAAAACTAAACCAGTCCCCTGTTCCTTCCTCCCTCCCCCTGCTCATCACCCCACCCTCTCCCACTTCCTGGCCCTGGCATTCCCCTACACTGGGGCATAGAACCTTCACAGGGCCAAAGTCCTCTCCTCCCATTGATGACCGACTAGGCCATCCTCTACTACAGACATGCTGCTGGAGCCATAAGTCCCACCATGTGTACTCTTTGGTTGGTGGTTTAGTCCCTGGGAGCTCTGAGAGTATTAGTTAGTTCATATTGTTGTTCATGCTAAGGGGCTGCAAACCTTTCAGCTCCTTAGGTCCTTTCTCTGATATTACCTTTATTTACATTTCAAATGTTCTCCCCTTGAAGACCCAGAAATGAACCTACATACCTATGGTCACTTGATCTTTGACAAAGTAGCTAAAACCATCCAGTGGAAAAAGACAGCATTTTCAACAAATAGTGCTGGCTCAACTGTCAGTTAGCATGTAGAAGAATGCAAATCAATCCATTCTTATCTCTCTGTACAAAGCTCAAGTCCAAGTGGATCAAGGACCTCCACATAAAACCAGATACACTGAAACTAACAGAAAAGAAACTGGGGAAGAACCTCGAGCACATGAGCACAGCGGAAATTTTCCTGAACAGAACACCAATATTTATGCTCTAAGATCAAGTATTGACAAATGGGACCTCATAAAATTGCAAAGCCTCTGTAAGGCAAAAGATACTGTCAATAGGACAAAACGGCAACCAACCAATTGGGAAAAGATCTTTACCAACCCTATATCTGATAGAGGTCTACTATCCAATGCACACAAAGACCAGCATAATTCTTACTGCTTTCTAAATCATATCCTCACAACCAAAGAGTAGTGTAGCCACCATCTCTAACCAAAGAAGGCTCTCCAAAGAAAAGGAAAACTGAACACAGCCCAGAGATCAACCCATTATGAGGAGCCCAGCTCCAGTTAATGTTTCTTCATCATAGCTCCTGTATCCACGTGCAGGGAACATAGTGAGCAAAAGAACTCTAAGAGCCAGAATTCTAGGCACTCTGCTGTGAAACGGTCTCTACTAGAAAGGGCTGCATAACCAAGACCTTAGAGAGCTGACAATCTCACAGGACATGTGACAGTGGGTAGAGAAGAGGGAGGGAACAATTTGTGGGGCCCCAGCCCTAGAAAAAGAAATATAGGCGACTAACTACTGCTGCAAGAAATAATTTGCCACTTGTTGGTTTCCAAAACACAGTTAGCAGCCCTAAAATAATACATATACAAACAACAAAAACAGAATCGGAAGTGTATTATATATGTGAGCACGTACATACATGTATGTATGTATTATGCATCTGTGTGTGCATATAAATAATAAAAAAGAAGCTATCAAATTGAGAAAGAAAAATGGAGACATGGGATAGGCGGGCATGGGACAAGCTAGAAGGAGTGTCATAGAAATCTATTTCAGTTAAAAACTAATTTTTCTAAAAAAAAAAGTACAATGAAAAGATAAAGAAAATTTTCTATTTCTCTAAGTTCTGATTAAATCTAATTATCTATAACCACAGTGACATTTATTGATCTATTAAAAATAGTAATTTTCATCTCATTGAAGACAAACTTCAATGATACTAGTATACTCCCCATAAAAGTATTTAAATAATTCTCTATGAGTAGATTTTTAAATACAGAGAGAGATTGAAAAATAGTTATTCATACACTAGTGGAAGAATTTTCTCCATTCCCTGAGAAGATGACATCCATGATTCTCTACAAGGTAACCAATCATAGTTGCCTTTTCCAAACAGATTTTAGAAACATTTTCATTACATAACATGAATCAACAAGCAGAGACTATGTCCAGGTGTGTTCTAGGTGTCCATCATTTCTCTCATGTCCCCATGACAGGGCCCATGCTCTGAGAACAGTAAGGACCTTGACAACACCTGTATGCCTCACTACACACTTCACTGCTTTACTGTGTATGCCTCTCCCTTAAATGATGGATTAGTTCTTTTCAGTTATTTTTGACCATTTCAAAAATGGCAGCAAATTATAGAATGCAATGATAATTTCCATTTTTCTGGAATACTTGAAAATACTGATGTGATATTGCTTGGGTGATCGATCGCTTGCTCTTATGGGTATTTATTCACTGTATAGGTGATAGGCTTCATGAAGACATGTTCATACAAGTGTATCAATATGCTGTCTCCACAACTCAACCTCCTTTCTCCCTCATCCCATATTTTCATTCATTTTCCCCAATCAGTTTCATTTCTATATTTATGTCCAGTATATACACACAATGTTATGTATCTATATAAAATCTAGGATCCTAAAATGAGAGAACACATTGTTCCAGAGAACATGAATAAATGACATGATAACAGCAGTTCAGCAGAAACTAATCTGTGTTGTCCATTAATTTTACTTTAAGAGCCAATTTTACCTTCTACGCATATGCTCAAAATTCTACTTAAGTCAAAGTTCTACAAAAATATCTTGTATGTTTTTAAATGTTTAATATGTTTCATATGTTTGAAATGTATTCAGAGAGAAAAATATTTAAAAACATTTAAATTTTCAATACCAAAACTCTAACATACTACTAACAATGCAATTACTTGATAGCATTTGTAGGTGTGCATAGCCTTCACACGAATCACTCCAAAATCTAATTTTTTACACTACTATAACTGCTGTGTAACCTTAGATGCTATAACACTAGGAATTCAAGACATTTAAATATTGTTCCAGTTCTTATATGTACTGGATTTAAAAAACAAAGCAAACTGAAATTATGAAAGAAAAACAAAACCCTATTCTTAACTTGGCACACGACCATAACAAACGAATTAACAAAAGAGTAGCAAACAAGACAGATTTATGTTGATATGTATTCTTAAAGTAGGAACAATACACATAGATAACCATCCATGACTACAGAAGTAATTAACTAAAAAGAGCATGCTAGGGTAAATGGGGAGAAAATAGCCTTCAGACTTCATACCATATACAAATGTAAAGAAAAAAGATGAGCTGTGTGCTTTAAACTGAAAGTTCACTATGATCATTACTAGCCAGTGACATTCACTTGAACTGTTGTTCATTAAGCCTTTCTGTAATTATCAGATATCCCATAACTACCTTAACAATGTGAAAACTAACAAATATGGAAACTAGTAAATAAAGGCAAGTAAATTATTGTCAAGATCGCGAACATACTTAAGCAGCTTTAGAAAAAAAAAATCCATCTTTGCTATAAAAAATTCATTACATTGAGTTGGGAAATATACTTCTATCTAGTCCACAAAAATCCCTGGCTCTGACAAAAGAAAGCCGACTGAACAAGTAGAGAAGGTCAGAGCTCACATGCTCATCCTGCAGGGCCCCTTCAAAGTATACTGCAGTGTGTGCCCCTCCACAAAAATGCAAAAAGTGCAAAGACCAAAGAAACTATCCAGTCCTTAAAGTTCCTAGTCTAATGAGAAAATCAAACCCTAACAAGTGAGGCACTGTTTCACTGAGGAGGAAACAGAAAAAGAGGAGCATTAGGAGGACACTATAAATGAATTTTCAGAAATGACACACTGCCTGAAAACTCAGGAGCGCTTCATGCTAGAGGTGAAAGTGAATCCCTGCAATGAGACACAAGACCTAAATTTGAGCTAACTAATCAAAATCTCATGACAATAGATTTCTTCTTTAGCACATTACCGTCATTTAATATACAATACTTACTGATTCTGAGAGGCTATCAATTTTGAAATAAAGAGTTTGATTTAATGAGAGCTTAACAAATGTAAAAAGGGGGTAAGTAGCAATTAACTCTAAAACCTATCATAATTTCAAAACTGCTAAAACATGAAAAACTGTATCTGAACAGCAGAAAGTACATAACAAATCATAAAACACTACTTCTTAGAGAGAACAGATGTGATATATAAACAGCCAAGAAACAAAATGGACCAAATGAAGCTCACATCACAGAATAAAATTTCTTTCACAACATTTTAAATTGCAAGAGGATATTTCTTTTAAAAATACCTGTAAGAATACCAATTAAGGAACTTCACAGATCTTAGCACAATGACAACTCATTATTGTTTCAGTCATACCAATTCTAAAAGGGAATATTATATACTTCAAATTATAACTTTTGATACCTCTTATCTGATTTAATAATTTAAGTTAGAAACTCTATTTTATTAATTATGACATTTAGACATTACCATAATATCTTACAAATAACAAACCAAAACATTAAAAATAACTGAGATTTCTTATGTATGTACACACACACCACACACCACACATACACATACACACACACACCTTAGAAGAATGGATAAGGCCTATTCAAACAACATTCATGCTTTGTCTAGATAAATGTCAGACAGAAAATAAAAATGTTGTTAATATATCTTTTAATAATGATTTTAAGCCAGTCCAATGAATTAGCTGCTATAGTACACTTCTTCAGAGGGTCCCGGTAACTTATTTCTTCTCAAGTTTTCCAAGGGTGGTAGGGATAGCCAGACTTCCCATCAGACATCATTCTCCACCACTCCAATCCATCCTGCACACAGAATTCCATGATCCATCTGGTTTTCTTGCCTAGAAACATCTCTGGAACCAACGTTCCGTTTGCCCTAGCACCTCCCTTACTGAGTTTGCTCATCTGCTGACAAAAGGACTTCACAAAGAAGCCTAACTGCTTACAATGGCAAATGAGTGGATATACACTGAAGACCTATCACTCCCAGGGTAGTCCTACTTATTTGTATGCAAGCTTCAGTGATTATGAGCCAGAATCATTAAGTTAAAAAAAAAAAAAAAAAAGATGCTTGAAATGAATGAAACTTCCTGCCTTCTGATGTAGTTTAAGAGGAAAAAAATTAAACAAATTAAAAATATGAGGTATTGTAGCTATAAACTGTGAAGAAGTAAAAACAAGGTGTTTTTAAAAAACATGTTACCCTGTGATTCATAGTAAAGTGATATAACTTAGTCTACAGAAAAAAAAAATCTTTCGATGCTGTTATTTAAAATTTAACAGAAAAAAAATTGTTACTAACAATTTCCAAATAGAAAAAGGGGAAAGATACATACCAATGGTGTATAGACATACATATGTGCATGCATATACACAATTTATTCTGAATTTTAAATTTTAGATTTCCTAAAAGGAACATAATGGTACTTATTCAAAAACATCAAATAACAAAGTTTAATTCAAGTTCTATGTGAATATAGTTTTGAGACAAATTAAATAGCAAGATATTTTTTGTTTTTTGTTTTTAAGCAGGTAAAGTCAGAAACTGTACATCTCAAGCACACTCGGCTATCTCTATACTCACTTGCTCTGAGAAAGGGACAAAGAGCAGGTGCTTTTAGACTTAGCTTCTAGGTAGCACCATCTTTTTATACTAGAGGAAGGCTTCTTAAGTAGGGCATTAAGGAAACAAAGTGAGGATTTCCTTATCAGGGCTGGGACTATGGCTAATGCTGAGAAGAGGGCGGGAGGGCGCAGGGGGGATTCTATCCTCATGACTGGAAAAGACTAGGGGACAGGAAGGAAAAATATTTCCTCAGGAAAAATCTTTGGAGAATAAAAACACTGCTTAGGTCATCCACTTCCGTCTCTATTTCTATTTCCGCTATTACCATAGAGGAGGAGGAGCAGGAGGAGGAGGAGGAGCAGCTTATATTAACATACACAGATAAGAAGCTAAAGCTATTAACATATAAAGGACTCTCTCCAATCCATCTACCAACCAAGAACACATCAATATTTCTTTTGTCTTATCCTTTCGACTTCATAAAGGACTACAGGCAAAAGCTTCATTTAGCTTCACAGTAGTAAATCAGACCCTATTCTACAGTCTATCTTCCAAACCTAGAATATCAGATAATTACCAAGTCCAGTTGAACAGCTTCTCTAACAGAGGAGCCAAAGCCACATATGATGGTGTAGCCCTGTAATCAGCATTCAGGAAGCTAAGGGAAGAGGCTGCAAGCTGCAGGCTAGCATGAGCTACACAGCGGCACCTTGGAGCAGGGGAAGAAAACAAGTGCAGATTGTAGACTGTACCACACTGAGGGTAGTAACCCAGAAACAACAAGTGTCCTCTATCACTAACAGGACAAACTGCATCCATAGCAGATGCCCCTGCACTGTATAAAGATCGTGCTGTGTGTATCTGAAACACAGGGTATCTATAGCAAAGTATTCCTCAGACACAGAAAAAAGGAAAATATCCATACCAGTGCTGTGTAGACATACATACGTCCAGGCATATACACAATATGTTTATATCTGGAGATCAAAGGCCAGGCTACATCCATGCTAGACAAGCACTCTACCACAAAATGCAAATTATATACAGACAGACAGGCATGTACCGCATCAGATAGATATCATGCGACTAGACAAGAAGTTGTAAAAATCAGTGGTAGTGTATTAGTACTAGTATTGGTGTAGAAATTAGTACTTAAACTCTATTAACATAGGCTAAGATCCTTTCCTTATTTTGTTTTTAGAAAACATTTATTTATTTATTTTATGTGTATCCGTAAACTGTAGCTGTACAGATGACCATAAGCCATCATGTGGCTGCTGGGAATTGAACTCAGGACCTCGGCTCGCTCCGATCCCGCTTGCTCCCACCCCACCACTCCACTCTCTCCAGTGTAATACACTGTAGCTGTCTTCAGATGCACCAGAAGAGGGCATCAGATCTCATTACAGGTGGTTGTGAGCCACCATGTAGTTGCTGGGATCCGAACTCAGGACCTTTGGAAGAGCAGTCGGTGCTCTTACCCGCTGAGCCATCTCTCTAGCCCCCTTTCCTTATTCTTAACAAGGCAGACTGTATAAACATTTAAGTTACACCTGTCCTTCAGTATATTCCAGTCCAGGAAAGTAAGTAAATGCTTCCTATGCAGTGTTTGAGTATATATTTCTATTCCTATTTGTGTAGCTGTCTATACATGTTTACTAGCTAACAAACATTTACACACATAGAAACTGACATGCAATTGTAAATATACATGTATATACAACATGACTGTAAAAAAATTTTACATTTTATTGTACTGATATCCAATGAGCTGGCATCTGATTCACGTATTATCCAGTGACTTCCTACTATGAATAATTCTGGTACCATATGTTCCTCTGCAGCATCACTTGAGCTGTGATGACCTCAAGCTTCCTGTGATAGTGGGAGCTCACAGCCAACTACTTAGGAGTACACAGACTGGACCTTAGACACGCCTCCTAGAAGGTGAAGGGCACTGTGAGCTGGTACTGAGTTAATGTCAGGGTCTCAGCTAGAACCCTACTGCACAGGGGTAGAGTACCTAAGAGACATTATTTGCTCACATCTTGCCACTGAGCTCTGATACAATAAAGTTTTCCATTATTTCAATCACCCTGTTCCCTACAGACATTAGAAGAGGTTCCTATCTTTCCAGTTCTTTGAGTTGAAGAAATGCACATTTAGTAGACAGAACATAACAGCAGGCATATATAAATACACATACAAAATGAGAAAACTGGGTATGCCCAGCCATAGCAGTCCTAATCCTGAGAATATGCCAAGTTTACACATTTCCTTGCTAACATTAAAGACTAAGTACTTACACACAGGTGGTATAACCAGCTAACCTGGAAAGACCTTAACCTCTACACATATGCTAGTGTTCTCATAAGAAAGACAGAGCAAGGACTTGACGCGGACATGTAGAAGGGGCTGAAGAGGAGAGCAGGGACAACAGTTATGACATCAAGGGGACTAGACAATGGGAGGGTCAAGAATACATTCTGCCCTAGAGACTCCAAATGAAAACAGTCTCGCTGACAACTGGAGTCTCACCCCACTAACTGGTTTCTGATATCCCCAATCACAAATATCTTCTGATGTTTTAAGACACCAGGTACAGTAAGTCCCTGAGTTTTACGAAAGAAATGGTCCTAGCATCCTCAGATTCACAAACCACAGGATGCTAGAGCTCCTTACTCATATGCCAACCTACGTCCTGTGACTGATCGTCCCTTTGACTGTAATTCATCTGAGTCACTGTATCACCTAATACACTTACCAGGTTTTTTGTCTTTGCTTCAGAAAGTCAAAGGAGCGAGTCTGCCCATGCTCGGTGCACGACAAGACAGGGACAGAGACAGAAATTCGGCGGAGGACCAACTCTCCCTCTAAAAAAGTATGAGAGCCTCAGCAAATGAAAACAAATTTGCCACGAGATTCAGCACAATTTTAACTGAAGCTCTCTAATGACGATTTAAGACAGACAATATAAGGAACAGTCAAATCAGCGGGGCAACCTGGTCCCAAGGACATTTTACACAAAATTTCTTTTAACTTAAATGCTCAAAATACCATAAAAGCAGTTGTTCTAAACGACTCAGTTTAATCCTGTATATGACAGGTATGTTGTTACCCTAAAATATTAAATATATTTGACTTCTAAGTTTCTTAATTATTCTAAGTCCTGCATCACATGATTTTTAGGAGTTAAGTTCTATGAGTCTGGTTTTCCTCCATGTTTTATTCTGCCCTCCCACCCAGTTAAAAAGCTCAGCTTTGAAAGGGTTTGTCAAAGTCTGACATGGGAGACAGAGAGGAATCCACGGTAATCCTGTCCATGCCTAGGGACTGAGCTTATCTCTGCCATACACCCATATACATATACACATCTAAATAATACACTGAAAATAATAATCAGACATCTGCCATAGCACTAGGAAGACAGATTCTTGAGGCAATAAGAAATATTAATCAGGAAACTTATATTTACTTTGACGTGGGAAAAAATACTTTCCCTATAAAGCTGAAAAGCAAGAAGCTGCAAAGAATGAACTAGGAAAATTCCTCCTGGTTAGCTGGAGGGTGAGGACGCACGCCTTGAGCACCAGCACTTAGGTGAGGCAGGCAGATCAATCGCTGTGAGGTCTGAGACCGGGCAGCCTGGGCTACAGAACAAGTTCCAGGGCTAGAGCTACACAGAGAGATCAGTCTTGAAGGAAAAAAAGAAACTTGCTCTGGTTAACAATAAATGAGGCGTTCTTTCCGTTCATCTCATGGCACTCATAAAAGCATATTAAGAAATGAGAGCCACAACAAAAATAGCACATTAAAGACATATATAATGATGGTAAGCTTGCAATGACCATTAGGGATGTGGCCCAGTGACTCGGGGACCTACAGGTGAAGTGAGACCTGACTCCATGCGCTGCCTTCTCCAAATGTTCATGGTGCCTCATGAATGCATTGGAACATATATGTACACATGAACAAATGCATTGTTTTAAAGAATACAATGAACTAAGTACCACAGACTACAATTTCAAATGATGTCATCATAAAATTCAAGGAACTTATTAATGTTCTATTGTAAAACTTCTTTTATTTGTTTTCTTTTACTCCCCCAAAATAAGAAGTATGTAACCCAAAATATCAATTATTTTCAAGAACATGTATTTTATGTTTAAAAACTTCTGAACTTTTCCTTATTTCATAAAGGCTCATACACCATAAAAACTTTCTTAAATGAAAATACATCTTTTATATACATACAAAAATGGGCTCAGAAACTGTTAGCATTCACACAGACAGGATAAAAACCTAGCTTAAGGAAGGCCCTTTGAGAACGCTGCAGACGCCCTTCTTCCTTGCTGAAATGTAGACTCAGGAGGACCAGGAGGAGAAGCTCATCACTGTACAGCATCTAGTTTGTAAACCATTCTTAAACTCTACTTTATAAATAACCAGTAATTTCCTAAATTCAATTGACTTTTCATCAAATCAAACCAGTCATTCAGAAACCTACAATATGCCTATGGTCTTATAAGCCTTTGAATACTCACAAAATATAGCAAAAATCTATGTTGAACAATTAACATTATAAATGCCTATAATTAACTTTAAGGAAGTTATAAAAATGTACCCAAAAGTCTGAAAATCACATTAGAACAAGATATCTGTATATTATCTGACTCCTTCAGAATATGATTTATGATATAAGAGTTTTATATATACATATGCGGGCAAATGTGCACACATGTGAATTGCACTGCTGAAAATGTGACTCTAAAGAAAAACATGAGGAATGTGGTGCTGACAACCAACGAAGTAACCCTAATACTTATGGACAAAATAAAAATAGTCATGATTACTTAATATACATGTACACATAAAGTTATCATTAAGTATTGATTAGCTTAGCTTTTAGCAAAACACGAGTATATTACATTTCTCCAGAGTTAAGAGTATTTAAAAAAAATTACACAGATAAACCATTACCATTGAATGAATTTATTTTTCCCAAAAGTACTAAAGATATGCAAAATTTTCATACTTTGGAGTTGCTCAGGAAATGATTAACATCAGCTCTGCTCATTATCTCCCTTAACAAAACTTCACTAAAAACAAATAAATCAAAAATGCCTCCACTATTCCTGAATAAATAAATTAGGGACCTATTCAGTGGCAGCAATGATATTTTAAAAAGCGTGTGCAAGCTCATTGAACAATTTTATTATGAAATCCCTTTTGATTAAAAAAAATCCACTTATTCAATTTCAGTGTAGTTTTTAGTACCAGGATTGGCCTCTCAAAATTTAACAAAACTTTATAATAGAAACATACCTAAAAAGTGCCAGCTCTGCATTCCAACAAATTTTAGTCACTGCTAATTAGGAGTGAATATTTCACAACATGACGCTTTCAAGAGGTGAGCCTGACTTTTCTTTTTTGTTTTTCTTTCCTTTTTTTTTTTTTTTGGATTACTCTTTTTATTTTATTTTTTATTTTTATTACTTTGTTTTATTAATCATTCCTGTCATTTACATCTCAAATGGTATCCCTCTTTGAGGTGATCCAGCCACAACCTCCCCATCCTATCTGCCCTCTCCCTCCTCTCCTTTGCCTCTATGAGGGTGTTCCCCTGTCTTTTCACTATAATGGAAATGTATGAATACCAACAGCTACTAGGAACCATCAGTATGTGATCAGAAAAAACAAATGACAACAATTACATCATAGAAAACTTAACTCTTGACTTTTTGAAAAATTGCATTAAGATCAGTTGCAGAAAACTATTGATCTGTTGGACTAATGCCTAAAATTCTGCACAAAGTAAATGTCATAAAACTGCTTGGCCTGCCGAGCAGTGGTGGTGCGCTCCTTTAATCCCTGCACTTGAGAGGCAGAGGCAGGCGGATTTCTGAGTTCGAGGCCAGCCTGGTGTACAGAGTGAGTTCCAGGACAGCCAGGGCTACACAGAGAAACCCTGTCTCAAAAAAACAAAAAAAAACAAAAAAACAAAAAACAAAAAAACAAAAACAAAACAAAACAAAACTGCTTGACCAAAAGATCCTGTGTTAAGCAAAACTAGCTAGCAAGTATCTGTACTCTAGATGTTTAAAGAACACTTACTAGAGACGTAGTATTAATTAACAAAAATGTTAAGGGGAGAATTAATGAAATGATATAACTGCACTAATTTCAAGTGGAAAAAAAAAAATCAATGCATTCTAGATAGCCCAGTAACACTGTAAGCTAAAATCTAGAAAGTTCCAATGAGTCAATCTATATTTTATTCCCATAATCACTAAAATCCATTTTACTTTATGAATGACAAAAGTTATTACAGTAGAAGATCTAGTATAGGAAATATGTTGTAATTATTCTAATCCTACCATTAGAAGTACCCTGAAAAATAATTCTATGTAAAAGATTTCTGCCATGTTCACAAAATAATTCAATTCAAAACACAGTAAGTAAGCTTTTTATTGCTGTATTATAAAGATTTTTCTTGAAATTAAAAAAGCATGTAAATTAAGGTGACTGAAACATGCTTTCCTGTAGCAGAGTAATATGGTAGCTATTCATCACCTGAAGTCATAAAACACTAGGTCTCGTCCTTAGCATATTCTAATGACGCCTATCATGCAAATGAGAGTGACCTTTTCCTTGCATTCTGCAAGTTCACATTTATTCCAGGAGTATATAGAGTTTGCCAATACAAACTAGCCACAGACTGCGTAATTACTGTAATCAATTAGTTGTTAGTGTCATTCTGCTCATTTCCAGCTAATGTCAACTAAGCCATTTTGCGAGTCACTCCTGACAACAGCTTTTCTGTTATTATTTTTTAAACGTGGGAAAGAAAGAAGGGAAAGGGGAAAAATGGAATCCCACAGCCGCTGCAAGGCTGCCTTCCTCCCCAGGAAGTTAAGATTCAAGACAAAACTCTCAAGTTGATAACAAAGACTTCCAAGCCAAGTTGCTTCTCCTTAAAATGACATTGAAGTTTTCTGCCTATACAATTAAAACATTAATATTTAAATATTTAAATGAAGGACACACTCCTGTGCTATAGTTCAGACTTGGTAGAACTTGGGCCCTCTTCTCAACGGTTGAGTAAACAGGCCATACCCTCTGCTCAGAGATAGTCTATGCTGCAGACAGTTATGGATAGGAAACATTACGGCAGCCGGTAATTAAAGTAAAAACTAATACTGTCGCAGAGATGGGGAGTTTTGTAACGGAAAATCATTTATCATGGCTTGCTGTTCTCATAACTAAACTTTCTCTTTCTTTAATACAGTTTAAAATATCCATCCAAAACTAGCATATTTACTATGAAATAGGGCCAACTTCCTGATCCTGATGATATTACCTAATATCAGGGGAGCAAAAACATAATAGGTTTTAGGAAATATTCAACATATATGACCACCATAAAGCCTTGGATTTAAACTGAAATCATCAAAATCAAGAGCCAGGAAAAAGCTATTATATCACAAAACACAGACAAACAAGCATGTATGCACACACAGACACACACAAACAAGCATGTATGCACACACAGACACACACAAACAAGCATGTATGCACACACAGGCACACAAAAACAAGCATGTATGCACACACAGACACACACAAACAAGCATGTACGCACACACAGGCACACACAAACAAGCATGTATGCACACACAGGCACACGTAAACAAGCATGTATGCGCACACAGGCACACACAAACAACCATGTACGCACACACAGACACACACAAACAAGCATGTATGCACACACAGACACACACAAACAACCATGTACGCACACACAGGCACACACAAACAAGCATGTATGCACACACAGGCACACACAAACAACCATGTACGCACACACAGGCACACACAAACAAGCATGTATGCACACACAGGCACACACAAACAAGCATGTATGCACACACAGGCACACACAAACAAGCATGTACGCACACACAGACACACACAAACAAGCATGTATGCACACACAGGCACACACAAACAAACATGTACGCACACACAGGCACACACAAACAACCATGTACGCACACACAGACACATGTAAACAAGCATGTATGCGCACACAGGCACACACAAACAACCATGTATGCACACACAGGCACACACAAACAAGCATGTATGCACACACAGGCACACACACACAACCATGCACGCACACACAGACACAAGACTTTTTGCAAGGCATCATGGTATTTTACTTCATATAAATCCCTTAATTATTTCTAAAACGAATATTCCTTCTCAGCTGCTGGTTACTAAATAAAAATATTAATTTTATGTCAACCACTACATCTACCTATATTCAATGACTGTACCACCAATATGTCAATGGATATTAGAGATAGGCTTTATTTCTGCAATATTAAACATGTAGTAACTAAAATAGGTAATTAATAAATTTGTAACACACAAAAGGAAATCATTGTTCTTATAAAAATAAAAATGATTTTTAATACATTAGAAGTTATCATCTGAGGAAAAATAATAGAGACTCCATATTACCAGAAATCAAAAGAACAATAAAAGATATGTCAATCCTATTTGTACTGTCAACCTGGGATACCTAAACTTACATTATCTCTGAATTAATATATTCATGGATCTTTATATACTGGTATATTCATCTGTCAGTATGTGTGTATACATATATATATACACATACGTACATACAAATACATACATCTACAGGAGAATTGGTCATTTGAAACAAAGAAAATTTATGTGGAGGGCATATCATGTGACTAAATAGATACAAAAATACATGTGTATTTATGTGAATTTATCTACTTCAAAAAAAGGCAAGAATTTAAGTTGAAAATGTTAAATGTAAGCAAAATGTCAGGCACAAAAGCACGTTTATATGCTAGGTAAAGACATGCGGCTTCTCTATTTGCTATTATGTGAATAGATCACCCTTAAAGCTATGAACTGGGTCTTTCCTGGAACTAAACACATTCCCTATGTAGAGAGTATATAATAAAAGGTTTTGGTTTTTTTTAGACTTAAAATTCTGCAGTGGCAGGGTATCATTGTCCAGGCCTGTGATTTCAGCACTCTAGGGGCTGAGTCAGAAGTATCACAAACAGGACTACAGGAAGCCCTGTCACAAACAAAGTGACAGAGACAGAGGAGAGAGGAGAGAGGAGCAGGAGGAAGAGAAAGGGAGGAAGGAAAGAAGGAAGGAAGGAAGGCAGGCAGGCAGGAAGGAAGGAGAAAGTAAAAGGCAGACAGACATAAATAGAGAAGGAAGAAAAAAAGATTTTAAAAGAATAGAAACATGCTAAATGATCTATGTTATTCCTAATATAAGTAAACTGACAATCTTGAAAGGCTAGTACAATGGTCTCCCTACTTTTTCAAAGGTCCAAATAATTTTATAATTGTGGGGGAAGATTTTAGAAATCTTTATTCCTGTGGTGATTGGCACAGTGAGAGGAGTGAGCCAATAGCACTGAGCAGAGGGGCATTGGAGATTTACTGGCTGCTTCTGCACACTATGGGACCCACCACCTCCTGGAGCATCAAACACATACAACTTGTCGACACTGACACAGAGCCAACAGGAGGGACAGTTCTCTTCATTCTTGTCAGAAGAATAACGCAGGGTCTGTCTTTGACAGTTATTGAGAAGGGACAAGAACAAACAAGATGAGCACAGGAGAGAACTAACCAGCAGATCTGTAGGGCCTAAGGCTTCCCACAAAGGCAGATGTCAGGCACAGGCAGAAAACAGTTGCTCAACTTGTCTCAAAGAAAAGGCTAACAGGAAATGCTTCAGGAGAGAGGAAGCTAAGGGAGCACTGCTGCTCAACTACAGGGTGATGTTTTCATGGTAAATACTTAGGACAACTTGTGACCAGAGCCCTGTTACGACATTAATTGTCCATGAAAGCTGACCTGCAGCAAAGCAGCACTGTTCAGTTCCAATAGAGCGGGCTTTCAGAGATTAACATGATTGCAGATGACAAAAGACATTCACATATCAGCAGAGCCTGAAAACAGGACCACTATGGAGTCCTCCTTGAAGACCCTTTTCAGACCCAAACATCACCAACAGAAAAGCAAGCCAAATACACTGTGCCAGATTTCCTACACTTCATAGCTATGCAAAATCTTTTTGCAAAAAGTTTCATTTACTTACATTTGAAAAAAATAACTTACAATAAAAAACAACGGTAAGTCTCTATTCATATATACTCAATGAATGATTTAATGTTGCTAAAAATGTTTCAATTTGTTAAAAATATTTAATATAGAAAAATGTTTAAGCATGTATAATTTTAATTATTATAGCATTTCAATATTTTCTATAAGCTAATGAAGTAGGTGAAGCACCTCTCTTAAGCAGTAATTCAAAACCACATTAGGTGACATTAAATTACATTGCTCATTATATGTTCTATAAAAACCATACAGACCGAGACAATTCTCTGGGACTACTTAACACTTGGTAATATGTTAAGAGGTAAGTATTTTTCTACTTGAAGCTGAGACATGTGTTGTATAAGCCATGATCTCATAGTGAGTGGGGTGGCAGAGGTCTCTAACCCTATCACTTGGTGTAGAGAGAAGATGAGTTCAAGGCCATCCCCTTGGCTACACAGAGTTCCAGGCCCTGTCTAGAAAAAAAAAAAAAAAGACAAAAATAAACCATCAGTTTATTTGGAAGTCAAATGTGGAACTGTTTCAATGTTTAGAATCATCCAAACAGAAAGAGAATTGAAAGTTAAGCATTTAACTTTTAAGTGGGTTTCAGAATTACAACTGTGTAACTTTTTCAAAATGCAAAAGCACAATTATATAGACAATTATAAAGCAAGTGGAAAAGAGTGAAGTAAGTCTGAGTGTCACAGCTGCAAAACTCTGCTGTCTTCAGGAGTACAGCAGACTTACAGCCTAGGAAGAAAAGCTGCTAGCACATACAGAGGACGAAGAACGTGAACAACCAGCACCGTCCGGAACACTCATCTTCTCGAGCTACAGAGGCTGCAGTTAAGGTTTTCAGACAAGTTCCTCTCACTAATTACCAACTGAAAATGTATGCATTTCATGAAATGAGTTTAACCTTAAAAGTCTTAGAAATTCATTCCTGGAAAAGAGGAAAGACCTGGTTTAGGAGAAGTAGGTGGACCACTTTACTTGACTTTAATAAAATACAATGAAGCAAAAACATGAATTGGTCAAGCCATGAAGTATCACAACCCAGAATCCGATGGCACAGCTCTATGAGTGAGTGACTCTCCTGAGTTAAATCAACAAGGGAGCACTTTTGGACTAAAGCCAAGCATGGGGACATGAAGCAGTCAAGTCCACTGCACAAATTTTATTATTGCAATTCTACTAAAAGTTCTCAAAACTCTTACATTCTCTTATATTTGCTTGAATCAAGAGATCAACATCTCAAAAGTACGATGATTTTGTATACTTGAATGCTATATATTTGGGATTTATATGGTATATAAAATGTATCAGTGTTGTTCTAGGTATGAAATAATTGAAGCCACATTCAAAAGTTTTCTAAAATTCATCGAAAACATTTTTCCTTGTTTGAAAAATGGGATGGAAGAGTATCTTATAATTAAAATTTAATGTTAAATCTACATTAATGCATAAGTTGTATAAAGTACTTGAAATTTAAAACTATGAATGTACACAACTATTCAGGAAAGCAAAGCTAGAATAGTGTTAACTACAGTTCACAACTGATTACGAAGATGCTTGGATATTTGTCCTTATGAATATAGTTAACAACAAATTAACCAAAATGTTCATTTTGGTTTTGATGAAGAGACAGCATTCCTTCTATAACTCTCAATAATCCTTTGGGCATTAGCAAAGAATCTATTTTTAAAATAATAGTAATTATAGTCAAAGATCAAAATTAGCAAAGATCTCTATAGAAAAACCTAAAGTTATGATTAAACCCATTACATGTAATGAATGCTGAATAAGAAAAAGCCACACAGACAAAAGAAAAAAAGGAAGAAAGAAAGAAAGAAAGAAAGAAAGAAAGAAAGAAAGAAAGAAAGAAAGGAAGGAAGGAAGGGGAGAGAAGGGGGAGGGGGAAGGGAAGGGAAGGGGAGAGGGGAGGGAAGGGGGGAGAGGGGGAAGAGGGGAGAGGGAGAGGGAGAGGAGAGGAGAGGAAAGGAAAGGAAAGGAAAGGAAAGGAAAGGAAAAAGGAAAGGAAAAAGGAAAGGAAAAAGGAAAGGAAAGGGGAAAGGGGGAGAAGAGGGAAAAGGGAAAGGGGAAAGGGGGAAAAGGGAAAAATGGAAAAAAAAGGGGAAAAGGGGGAAAAGGGAAAAAGGGAGAAAAGGGGGGAAAAGGGGAAAAGGGGAAAAGGGGGGGAAAGGGAAAAGGGGGAAGAAAAGGGAAAAAAGGGGGGAAAGGGGAAAAAAGGGGAGAAAGGGGAAAAAAGGGGGAAAAGGGAAAAAAGGGGAAAAAAGAGAAAAAAGGGAAAAAAGGGAAAAGGGAAAAGGGGAAAGGGAAAAGGGGAAAGGGGAAAGGGGAAAGGGGAAAGGGAAAAGGAAAGAAAAGAAAAAAGCTCTAAATGTCTAAACCCTGAAAATACCAATGAAGTGGAAGCAGGCTGACAAAGCTAGCTACTTCAGAGAGGGACGCCTTCTCTCCAGTCCAAGGGAAGGATGGGGTAAAACATCTACCATGAAGTTAATTTTTAAAATAGAATGGGTACTTCTTGTATTTTAATACTGAGTGATATTGTAAAATAATCAATGATTAAAATTTTTCAACCTGGGGCTGGAGAGATGGCTGAGCAGTTAAGAGGACTGACCGCTCTTCCGAAGATCCTGAGTTCAAATTCCAGCAACCACATGGTAGCTCACAACCATCTGTAATGAGATCTGACGCCCTCTTCTGGTGCATCTGGAGACAGCTACAGTAAACTTACAATAAAATAAATCTTTAAAAAAAAATTTTTTCAAGCTAAATACTGAAACTATAAGGAGCCTTATTCAGAGTATTCCAAGCTTGAGTAACAAGTATGACTCAATTACTGACATTCCAAGAAGTATCAGAGCACAATTCATTCCCCAGCAGTCCAATCAGGTGTCACAGCCATGTACTCATTTATACCAAAGCCCAGAACACCACAGACCTACTGTGCCAGGGTATCTGTAAGATGCATAATGACATACCACATAAAACACTTCATTTACAGTAACAGCAGAAAATATTACATTTCCTAAAAAGTTCCTAATCTACATGTCTTTTCAAAATTTCAATGATATTGTATTTGTTGCAGTATATGTAGATATATCATTAACAAATTTTATTATTAAATTGACTTTCTGCTAGTTCAATGCTCTTTCAAGTTCTTCATAAGATGAACATTCTCCAAAGTATTTTAACTATTCATAAGAATAACTTTAAACATCACCATTAACTTAGAAACAAAATATTCCTACTTCAAGGAATCTAGATTGAAAACGAATGACAGGAGCAAAATTTCTTTATACAGAAAGATATCTATCATATGCACAATATTTAAATAATGAAAACTTAACATGAGAATCAGTAAGAAACAGTGCTCTAAATTCTAGTATCAACACATAAAAAGTTAATAGCCGTAAATTTACCTACCAAGAATATTTAATGCCACACAAAAAAATTTTCCCAACTTCACCAAGAACAGATTTCAAATTTTAATGTGCACAGTATAGTTGGCTAACAACAAAAGAAAAAAAAACCAAAACATTAAACTTGATTAAGGTTTGTTTTTAATACTAAAATTTATTAACCACTACAAACATCTTATAAAAAAGATGAAATATTTACAACTATTTATGGGACAACTTAGAGGCAGTAAGGAATAATGAGCTTTTAAAATCCTAATCTCCCCCAAGGAGGGGAGCTGATTTGGAGGTATTGTTTTGTTTTGTGTTGTTTTTTTTAATGAAGGGAATTTCTGTTGATCCAATATTCAAACATCAGAGGGATATACAAAATTTGGAGATCTACCTTCCAACATCAGATTATTTTTAATACAATACCAGTAAGCTTCTGCATTTTAAATACTGCCTATTAAACCAGCAATAGTAAACAAGGCTATCTAAAAAAAACCTCGAAAATTTCTCCTATCTAAAGCAAGTTCATATAAATAAAATTATCAAAAAAATACAAGAATAAAAAACAACTCCAATATAGGTTGCCTGTACTTTGTTTCTCTAAAATTGGAATATGTAATAAACAGATTAAATACAGTAAAAGGTTACGATTCCTGAGTCAGACCTGAGACAGCTACATAAAAACAACTGACAGAATTTTAAAATATACATTCTCAATTTTCTGGTTTAAGTAATTAAAAGTTGCTGTACAGAACAAAACAAGGAATGTGAGTATCTTCCTTCAGAAGATGTAAGACAATATACACACATGTACACACATAAAAACATAGGATGCACACACACACATGACCTGTATATATAATATCAGGATCTCATCATCTGTACTTAAGTCATCTATATATCTATGTCTATATCATCTATATATCTCTAGGGACAGATATAAGATCAAAGTGTTCAGTAAAGAGCTGTACCTAAATTGGAAAAACACAATGATAGAAAATTAAAGAAAGAATATTGGAACCGTCACAATTCAAAAACAGAAAACTTTGTGACTTTGTAAAATGCTCAAGGAAGTAAGACAGACAAGTGTCTTAATTTCACATCAACTTGGCAAGGCCTAAGGAAAAATTTTTCATGTTTTTGGTTTTTTGTTTTGTTTTGTTTTGTTTTAGTTAAGTTTGACATTTCAAGACAGGATTTTTCTGTGTAACTGCCCTAGCTATCCCAAACTCATTCTGTAGACCAGGATGGCACTGAACTCAAAGACCTGCCTGCTCCTGCCTCCTGAGTCTTGGGACTAAAAGCATGTTCCACTGCACCCAGCCTTAATTTTCCATATTTTAAGTAGAATAAGTTTTTGAGAAGTAGCCTTACAAAGTTTTCTAGGGTAGCCTTCAAATTGATGGATAACTGCAAATATGTGAAAACCTGACCCTGCTTCCACAGTGCCTGATAAGCCAGTGCCAGGTCTTACAAAAACTTTAAATCTAGAACACTTTCACATTTGGAGAAAGATTAAGGTTTTGCACTTTGAATAACATAATCATCTTATCCTGGCATATTTGTACAATTAGAAATCCAGTGTATGACTATACATCATTGCTAACTAAACTGCACTGCACTTCGTAATTCCAGTATGCACTGATAACACAAAAGCAGAAGGTATTCATGGGCTGTGACCAACAGACAAAGAACTACAGGCATCTAAAATGTCCTGGGAGAAGGACAGTAAGCCTAGAGCAATAAGATCACCCTTTTTGGTTTTCCAGACAATGCTGAAGTCATATATACACAAACAGCAAAAACAAGCTCAGGAGGCTGGACATGGAGAAGTCAGACAGGTGCCTACATAGAGCCGTCATCCGTAAGTACTAAAATGGTGGACCTCAACATTCCTAATGCTGTGACCCTTTAATACAGTTCTTCATGTTGTGCTGACACTAATCATAAAATCATTTCATTGCTCCATCATAACTGTAATTTTGTTACTGTTATGAATTATAATATAAATATCTGATATGCAGGATAACTGATATGCAACACTCAAAGTGGTCGTGGGCCACAGACTGAGAACCACTGTTCTAGAACTTTTGGTACTGGGTGGCACTAGCTCTGCAGACTACCAAGGAGATGCATAATACTAGACCAGCCACTAAACCTTGGATCTACAGTTGTGGCTTGCATTAAAGGTATGCTAGTGCAATGGTGGCACAAATCTTATGGAAGTAACTAACCCAATATTTGAGTTCACTTAAGACCCACTCCACAAGATGGAACCCATACTTGACACTACGTAGCCCAGGGACCTACAGTAAAACCATTATAGATAGATTGATTGATTGATAGACAGACAGATTGATTTAAAAATCTTAATAATAAAATGTCTTGTAATGATCATAGATCAGTGCCTTTATCAGCCCTCATCAGACAGGCTTCCTACTGAACTAACCATATGGGAGCAAACACTGAGACACTGTCTTAGTTAGCGTTTTATTTGCTGTGAACAGAAACCATGACCAAAGCAATTCTTATAAGAACAACTTTTAATTGGGGCTGGCTTACAGGATCAAGGTTCCGCCCAGTATTATCAAGGTGGGAACATGGCAGCATCCAGGCAGGCAAGGTGCAGGAGGAGCTGAGAGTTCTACATCTTCATCTGAACACTGCTAGCAGAAGACTGACTTCCAGGCAGCCAGGATTAAGGTATTAAAGTCCACAACCACAGTGGCACACCTACTCCAACAAGGCCACACCTACTCCAACAGGGCTACACCTTCTAACAGTGCCACTTCCTGAGGCAAGCATAGACAAACCATCACAGACACACAGCCAAACATGATACAGAGGAGAGACTTTAAAACACTCAGCCCTATATGTACTTCTCCATCAAATCTTGACCCTTAGTGCTCAGAGAAGAGAGAATGGAGGGTACCAGGAGAATAAAGACCTCTAAATCAAAGGGACTGAAGTCATAAGAACTCTTAGAGGCTGGGCTGGCATTCATAGGGCCTGCACAGATCTGTACCAGGTCTCTGTATATATTACTATAGCTTCCAGTTTAGTATTGTTATGGGATTCCTGAGTGTGCAAATAAATGGGGCTCTGATTTTTCTGCCTGCTCCTGGGCTCTTCTCCTTTTGTTTGTTTTGAGGGAGGGAGAGGGGGAATGGGATAGGGAGGAAGAAAGGGAAGGTAGGGAGGGAAAGAAGAGGGTAGATAAGCAGAGAGGGGACAGAGAGGAGATTGAGGAAGGATGAGAGAAGGGAATGGGGGTGGGGGGGGGAAGAGGTTAAGATTCTTGCACCTTATCACATCATAAACTACAGATAGATTCAATAGCAAGAAAAGCTACACAAAGAAAAAGGAAATACATGAGCAATATGTTCTTGAATGGTAAGTTGCAGCATGAATCAAGAAGTTTTTTTTAATTCTAGAATTAAATAAAAACAATAAGAATTTACAAGAACCATTGGGACATACAGTTCAAGGCAGGCTAAATGACAAAGCCATATTACAGAGAGAGGGGGGGGGGGGTGGAGGCAAAGAATGAATGACTATGATCTCTCAAATAACAGAACGATGCACCCTCAAGATATTCAGGTAGGAGCATACAAAAAAATTGCTTGATGGAAGAAATAACAAAGACCAAAGCAGAATTTAATAGAGAAAAGAAAGAACACTACACAGACTCAGAGGAACCAGGAGTGGATTGGTAGGCAAGAGAATCAAGATGTACAGAACAACCTAATTAACAAGACATGTGCAACAAGCTAACTAACTTGACATATGGAAACTAACTGACAAAGGACAAAACACACTTAGGATCATATGACATGGTCAAGTTGGTTTCCTTCCAGAGATGTGAGGATAGTATGCAAATCAAGAAATGTACTGTGGTACATAAACAGATTTATGGACAGAAATCATAGATTACTTCAAGAGATGCAAAAACTGGGACTGGAAAGTTCAATATATTGTTATGGAAAAAAGCCCTTAAGAAACTAACAAGAGAAAAGAATATATCTGAAAATAATGCAGTATGTGTATGTATATACATATGTATACGTATATATACAGACACACACACATTCTCACACATATATACATTCCAACAGAAAATTCTTAGGTTAAATAAATACTTTCAGCAAAGTCTTAAGAAACCAAATTAGGGCTGGTGAGATGGCTCAGCGGGTAAGAGCACCAACTGCTCTTCCAAAGGTCCTGAGTTCAAATCCCAGCAACCACATGGTGGCTCACAACCACCCGTAATAAGACCTGCCGCCCTCGTCTGGTGTGTCTGAAGACGGCTATGGTGTACTTATGCATAATAATAAATAAATCTTTGGGACTGAGCAAGCAGGGCGGACTGGAGTAGGCCTGAGCGAGCAGGGTTGACCTGAGCGAGTGGAGGCCCTAAAAGTCAATTCCCAACAACCAGATAAAGGCTCACAACTATCTGTACAGCTACAGTGTGTACTCATATACATAAAAAAAAATAAATCTTAAAAAGAAACCAAACTAACAGTTTCTCATACGCAAATAAAATATATGCATATGTTTTGTGTGTGTGTGTGTGTGTGTGTGTGTGTGTGCGCGCGCGCACACACACACACACACATGTATCCATCCTAAGAAATGAGAAAAGGATGTCTATTTTCTCTACTCTTATTCAGTATAATCTTTGAAATGTTAGAGCAATTAAGAAAAACAAATACAATTATGAAAGAAAAGTCAAAGGATCCCTATTTACTGAGTATGATGATACTCAAAAGACCCCTTAAAATACTCCACAGAAAATACTTTAAATAAATAAGTTTTAAAAAATAAATAGATCAAATAAATATTTTAAATAAATATTTGTATTAAATTTATTTATTAAATATAAATATTTTAAATGGATTAAATAAATAAATACTTTTGACTAAGATACCAAATTAACAGTTTATCATATGCAAATAAAGAAACTAGTGAGAAAAAAAATTGAGAAAAAAGGCTATCCACAAAGGGGAAAAAAAGGAAACAAAGAGAAAAAGAGTTTAACCTACCCACAAAGGTACGAAAGATCACTACAATGATAGCTTCAATTCACTAAAATCATGAAAAAGACATTAGTAAATGGAAAGATATCCCATGTTCATGGATCAGTAGAATTATTATTGCAAAAACATGATATTATAAAATTGACCATATTACTACAAATTATCTACAGATTTACTTGCAAGCCTCAACACTAATTAATGGCCTTTTTCCTAGGACCAGGGGCAAATACAGTACTCTAAGGTTTGTATGGAAGCACTGGAGACCCCAAACAGAAAATATGGGAAAGTAACAATTCTTGAAAAGTATACTGCAGAGCCAAAGTAGCAAACAGTAGAATGCTAGCACAGCAAGCATGGAGCCAACCAAGCAGAAGGCAGAGAAATGCAGACACAGCCACCTGATTCTCAGCAAAGAGGACAAGCACACATTGCTAAAGGCAGCCTCTTCAATAAATGGTTTTGAGCCTCTCACCCTACAAGAAAACCAGCTGAAATAGATCAACCACTTTAATAGAAGACTGGAAACTTTCCCCAGGCACGCTGGTACATACCTTGAATCCCAGCACTAAGGAGACAAAAGCAGGGACACGTCTGTGAATTTGAGGTTGGGCTAGTCTACACAGCCAACACTTGGACAACATGACTAACCAGAGAGACTCTGTCTCAAAGACAAAACAATAACATACCTGAAATGTTGAAAGCAGTAGAAAAAAGGGTTGAAAATCAATTCAAAATATTGGTATATACAAGGAATTTTTTAAAATTACTTCAAGAGGACAAGGAAGTAATAGCAGAAAACGTTAACTCTCTTATTCAGTAAAGGGAATAAATACCTGCCATGGATAAAAACCTATGGAGAATTAGAGAAAACAAACAAACGGAAGAAAAATCCTTAGGCTGTTTACATCTGACAGAGGATTAATGGCTAGAGTATGTAGAGAACTCAAAACCTTAAACACAAGAAAGTAAATCAATAAATGAACAAAGTGTTCTCAAAAGGTCAAAAGCCATGACAGCTGTGCAGTGTCCTCAGCCATGGAAGAACACACAAAACACCCACACTCATGCTCCAGCTACTGCCAATGAGAATGGCCATGATCACGACATCCAAAGCAAATGCTCTCGAGAACTGAGGAAGGCACAAGCCTGCCTTCCTGTTGGCGGGATGTAAATCCACACGTGCGCAGATTTACCAACGAATACGGTGAAAGTAGAACGGATTGCAGGGAGTAAAGGAGATTGGTCAGGAAGACATGATGTGAAAACCCATCCTGGAGCTGAGCATCAACAAAGTGGGTGATAAGCATTGTGAAGAGGTTATCATGAAACCTATCACACTGTACACTAGATTAATGAATAAGCAGGACAAAGTCCAAAATTCTATAGAAAGATGACTTTTACAACACAGAAAAGAACCAACAGGGAGAAGAAGGTTGGCCTATAAGAAGATAAATACCAGGCATGAAAATGTCAGAAAAGTCATTGTTTTGTACAAGTAATATACCTCAATTTGCACAATTTACATATGCTGACAATTTTAAGTCATGCTCATATTCTATCTTTTTTTTTTACTATTTTAACAGCTCATTTACAGAAATCTGTGTTCTTGTAATTTTGATTCACCAGTTAGACTTTCAACTACATAAAGGCAACACACAAAACTTAACTTGATGGTGACTGTGAAAACACAAATGGACATTCTTAAAATAGACAGCCTCAAAATATTCAGAGAGTAAGGCCAAACTGGTTGTTCCTGGACATGAGCTCAATGTATATGACATGAACTGCATGATAAGGAAGAGAAACATCAACACCCCAACCGCCCAATACACATATTAGAGCTGTCTCACCTCAGAGTTCACAGCTGAAAATGGAAAGTACCAAAACTGAGCCAGCCCGGCAGTAAATACCACTTTACAAGACAAGGACCAGTACATACATGCCTTTAAAATCTCACATTCAGGGCATGGGAGATAGGAACAGTACATACATGCCTTTAAAATCT